>JAANSN010001405.1:0-34043 GCA_036850665.1 Dicranocentrus wangi | reverse complement strand
TATTTACCTCGAAGGAATGGTGTTACATTTTTTTTCTCATTTTACTCCAATCTGAATTAGCAAAACCGGACCTTGACAAACAAACAATAGTGCGGCGCATAAACACTTTTGTATTACTGGTCCGAGGTGGAGGACTCATCGTCGTCGAGTTTTGTTCAGGAAATGAGTGGAAAAAATCAATAGAAAACATTGATATTCCATCAGTTTGCTGTAAATTGAGAAAAATGTGGAATGGGCCTTTTTTCTCTCTTTTCATCTGTCCAAACAGATAGTTACGTGTGATAGATATAGCAATAAAAAATGGCCGACGGGGGCAAATTTGATGGAAGGAATCGAAGGTTATCCTGATTGATTGATTATTTAGCCTACTCTTTCGATAATTCCTGAAGCATTTGTACGTATGTAACGTAGACGATGTACACTTCGAGCTTTTTTTTGATAATACATTTTTTTTTACATCGCATGATCTCGCCTCTACGGATGAATCTGCTGTCGACGTAGAAGGATGGAGGAACAGTCATCTCTTTTCTAAAGTGCACCAGGTGGGTTAGACCTTCTGGTCATATACAAAAAAGAAACAATAAGATACTGTTACTTGGATGGATGGATCGATAGGAATAATATGGATTTTTTTCACATCTTCCCAGCTCCACTGTCGTATGGGATGGATCCCAACATTCATATAAAATCTCTTATCTGATGCTGATAAACTGAAATTGGGAATGGGCATTGTGCTTAACATATTATTCCTGCTGCGGAGGAGTATATAACCATTGTGAAAAAAATGTATATGTCGATAGGTGTCGACTTGCATGCAACTCAAACTATTTTCAAATCTATGATCTTCATCGAGTTTCTATATTATTAAAAGGATTGAACTCTTGAAGGATGTTCCTGATTTGGGAGTTTGTCTTGTGGTGCAGGAGTGGTTGTGACTGTTGATGAGTGAAGTGACCACTAAAAAATAGTGACAAATTATACACATTATGGATCCCATTGACTTGTTCCGTTTGCAACGATTGATGGATTTACAAAAGTCCCCAGAACAAGAGTAATGACGGGTTCTAAAAATAAGCCATATTTGCAGATGTGTTTGGTGGAATTACAAGGGTGCATGCAACTTCCATGCTAATTTAATTGAGATAAATGGTTCGAGTAATATTTATGAGATTCTCCGTGAAATAGGTTTGAAAAAAACACAAATGTTCTCTTTGGGTAGGATTACACCTATCGGGTATTTGGGCTGTTGACGCATAACGAATATCATCTAATGCGTCAACGTCAACCCATACCCATATCCGTCAACAGGGGCGTTGACGCATTAGATACACATTGGGCATATTAGATCTGTTATGGGAAGAATTTCTGCATTTTGCGCCCTAACCTAACCCTAACCGAGCATAGTTAGTTAGTTAGTTATCTTTATTTATAGTGTTATCAATATCAATCACTTAACAAACAATAGGTCTTCCAATTAAAACACTTCAAATATTCACTTTGATCACTCACGTGCTCAAAGTCATTTTAACAAGACAGTCCAGTTCCATAGGCAAATACAATATCCGTATCAAGTTTTTTAAATATATATACGTTTAAATATACGTTTTTACACGCATACTTGTTATTTTATCTGTTACATTTCTTAAGAAGTCTTCATACTTCATATTATCATGGGGTTTGAGTTTTTGTATAAAGTCATTCCACACATTTATACAAGACCAACGAACTGACTGTTTGAAAGTATCAGACTTATGACAGGGGGTTTCGAATTTACGAATTCCTTCAACATCCTTTTGAAGTTAAAATGCATTTTTAAAGGATATCCATTTGGTAGGAGTGCCATTTATCAGGTAGTTTTCATCTGCATAATAATATGCCGCTCCCACTTTTTCATGCTGACTTGAGCAGAGGACACATGACACATTCCTCAGCGTCGAATTTGTTTTTTTTGCATTGTGTGCATTCCTATGCGTATTGTATCACATTTGCAAGGTTTCACTCACTCGTTACCAGCAGATCACATTGCATAACTGGGCTTGCCACCTTCACCCGTATTCGTACCATTATTTTCTGGAATGAAATATTATGCAGGAAAATGTTCACGAAAAAAATAGCATATCTGCTGACAGAGCACTCTTTTCTTTATTGATCGGCCATATTCCCCCTGACATATTTCACCCTAGTGAAAGCCCCGTGAAAGGAGGAAGGAACGCAGGTGTTTCATTTCATGTCCACACACTTCTCCCCTTGCGAATTCAGAATCAGACTAGCGGCTTGGCTGCTGTTTATATGCATGAAATGGTTGCGGTTGCACTTTTGTAACCCCATTAACGGGAAAAGTTTATGTGCAAAAAAATAGCGGCGCTATATTATGCTGTCCATATGGTTGGCAATGATTTTTGCCAAACTATGCAGGAATAAATACTTATTATAGGATTTGATATTATAGAAGAGCTGAAGAGCATGCTTCACTCCGCCGCCGCGCCACTACTTTCCACATACATGGGTGGTGCAACGGACTCTAGCGCCACACCTTGTTGGCCCCATGCATTTGTACGAATGATTGACATTAGTTCTTAAAACAAGGAAAACTATGATCATTTCCGTCATTCAACTCCCGGTAAAAAGGTATTAGTGCACTCTACGTGATTATAGTAGTCAAGTAGCTTTCCAAAGAGCACTCGCATTACGGTCTAATACACATATCCTAATATGAACTGTGAGTTGGTTTGCAATGGAGACGTACGTACGTACGTACGCGTGTATAGGCTCGCTTTCGGTGTAGTTCCACTTTTGCCCTATTTTTCCCCTTCTATCCTCTCTGCTAAAGCCATAATATATACATACACATACGCCCAATAATATATATCGAGATCTCTTCCCCAGTCCTTTTATCCGCTTAAGAGAACCACCACCACCACCACACTTACTTAACCTTTGACCTTCTACGTACGATATTATGATACAAGAGGGAGCCCATAAAGAAACTCCCAAGATGGGCATTTATACGAATGCGATAGTACGAGCGGGAGAGTAAAAGCCAGTGTTTTTGCATCCTGTTCGCATTTCATAAGAACACAACAATGTTTTGAGCACCTCATACGACACTACTTGACAAAAGGGAAAGAGTTTCACGACGAGGACGAGGACGACGACTACACGGAAGTGGCTGTAACTGGAGAAAGGCGAGACTCCCAAACTACATGAGTCACCCAAACAAAATCCGGGAAAAAAAGAATCCTCTCTTTCTCTCTCTCTCTCTGGTTTCCTCAGAAAGGAGGCCTCCTTCGCGGAACTTTTTAGATGGAGCAAAGAAATAATACGGGGATTTCTCTCTCTCTGGTTTCCTCAGAAAGGAGGCCTCCTTCGCGGAACTTTTTAGATGGAAGAAATAATACGGGGATCCTAAATGAAATATGGTCTCTATACAAGTTCTTCTTTCTCCTCGCTTTTCTCCTACTTTTGTAACCACGACTTGTTTTGAGCGTCGGGTGCCCCATCAGGGGTTGCAGTAATCCCAAAAAGTTTCCCGGGGATTTGGACTAGTTACATATTCCACAAGTTTGAAGTAGTATTAATCACAATATTTATTCAGATTCTGGTGGCTTCTGGATGTCCTAACAATACAAAAGTTAAAATCCTGTTGAAAAAGTTACGCTCGCACACACCATTACCGTAATCCCTCTCTCTCTCTCTCTGTCTCGGAATATATATGATGTTATAAAAAAGTATAGGATTAATAGGCATTGACAACTTCAACCGTTAATTGCTTTATTACAGGCGATAAATTTGAATAAAACCTTACGAACTTGGAAACTGCTTGTAATTGGATTCGAGAATGTGACTACTACGTCAACCCTGAAATGACTTCCGATGCCATTTTCTCTGCTACTCCTCCACTCTGCATATAGCCCAACCAGAATAGGAGAGAGAGCCGAGAAAAGGGCAGACGTCTTTTTTTGGAGCTCTTGGTTATTTGGAGAGAGTTGTGCCCCACATGTAGTTAGTAGCATGAACAATATCAAGCGGCCCATGTTTGCAATTGCACTTCAGACGGAAAATATACGGCTCACTAAATATGAAATCGACCTCGGCTGCTACATTTTTTGTACGAGCTTTTTTTTTTTGAAACGAGCGAGACTGCTACTTTTGAAATCAGAGTTGCTCCCAAGATTAATTCGATTATGCATGAAGACTGAAAGTCTATGAATCTCATTGTCAGCACAAAAAGGGTTTTCCAGTTTCAGACAGAAAAGCTCATAATGTATACATTCCTGCAGACCTCCTTGTCACACGAGCGAGAGCAACATTGTTATCGCCCACATTTGAGTTGGAAAAAGGGCATGTGACTACTGGGTTGAGTGGCGTGTGTGTCTTTTCCACAAAAGGCTCCCCCTCTTTCCCCCGGAATTTGGTGCTCCCCACATGCATAATGTAGTGGTGCAGTGTGGCATATTATGTAGGCCAGCAGGCTATGGCTAAGGTACCACCACCACCTCCACCGAAATTTATACTCTGATCGATGAAGATTTGGAGGGTTTACCATGGAATACCTTACCATGTAGAGAGAGAAAAAAACCAGCTTTGACCTTGCCTTTTTCGTAACGTCTGTCTGGAAAATGGGTCTTGGCAGCGGATACTTCCGCAGGTTGGCAAAGTTTCAAGAATTTTCGACTTATATGTCTTCCCAGCCTGCTGCCCAGCTTTTTTTCCGAGCTGGAAAAAAAATCCGTTTTTGCAAGTTTTCCCTAAAGGGAAAGTTGTGCGAGGTGGAGGACTATACACAATTTTTTTCAAAATACTTTGTCCCCAGCAAAATAAAAACAAAAAGCCCCGGCAATTCTACTCGAGGGAGGAACTACGGTTGAAACGGGAAAGCATCATTTTTGATTTTTTTCCCCACTCCACTTTCTTATCCACACACGACGAATATCCGGGCGGGTTGACTAGAGCAAACCCTACGGAATAAAATATGCGGTGGAATGACTATGCGGAAATGGAAGTGTCAGGAGCAGCCACATTTCGCTAAGACTGGGCCCTAGAGTAATTGAAAGTATTAGCGGGGACGGCTTTGGGAGGGTAGGTACTTCTTGCTTCGTGTTCCTGGAAATTTCTGGAATTTGGGGCAAGACTAGCTTTTCCAATTTCCCAAACTGGATTGGAAACCGTTATTCCATCCTTCCACGTAATTTCCCCATCCCCGTTTCAAACTATTGACTCCAATCATTGATTGGTTATGTATTCCACTAATCGGATCAATTCCCTTATGCGCTGGAGAAGAAACTACATGGGTAGATATATACTGTGACTCCTCGCCCACCAATTCCCCAAATGTTTTTATCACTGAAGTGGACTTAATCTTGGAAGGCTTCTTAACTCTGCTCTACATTTCTCACAAGAATTAGCGAAAAATCCAGTCTTTCCCTCCTTCCCCAACACCGCTATGCTGCTCGTCGTCATTGAACATTTTCTGGGAAATCCACCATTTTTTTTTCGTCGTCGTCAGTCTGCCACTCAGACATTGTGTGCACCCCGAGTTTTTCAACTTTTCCCTTCGCCTCCCGCAATTTTGGCAACTTTGCCGAGGAATTCAAGGCCGCCAACTGTCATGAACAATGGGAAGCTTGAGCTGGGGAGGGAGAACAAGAGGGACGACTTGGAAGAAGGTAGTTCGTTCGTTCGGGAGGAAATAATATGGCAGAAACATCAGAGTGTAGCAGGTTTGTTTAGCGTCGAGAAGAAAAAAATCCAAACACTCTTGCAAACAAAGTCCATTTCCTCTTCTCGAAACAAAAAAACAAGTAGGCAACCTCGCCACACAGAGAAAACCCGGGTGTACCAAACTTCTCTCTCTCTCTCTCTTTCTCTCTCTCTCCGCGTAGACATAAAGGAATGTTATGGTTGAAAGGTTATTATTTCGAGGAAAATATGAAGGATGACTTGTACATTTCTATAGTCAACTGTGGTTGGAAAATGAGATATAAAGGAAAAGAAGAATGAGGACAATGGGACTTTTTCTCTTCCGTCTCTTTAACTACACAACCCAAAAAAGTAACTGGAATACAGGAGTAGTACAGCGAAACAAATGTAAACATCTTTTGTGCATCGTGTACAAGGTTATAAAAAAAATATCTCCCTTTCCCTTCCCTCCCTCCCTCCCTCCTTCCTCTCTGCCTCTCTCCCTGGTTATGCAACTTTTTTGCTCATTCAATATGCGTACAAAGAGAAAGTAATTGCGAGGGCGAAATGGCCTAGGCTTTTCTAAATTGCAAGTTTTGTGGTGTTGGGCTCGGGAAAAAAATATATATCAATTTCACTCTGTCGAGGATTTCGCAGTGTTCATCATTCAACTCTTAAGAATGTTGTCTGGAAAAAAAAGTTGAAGAATAAATGGAGACTGCACGCCCAGTCAGTGTATACTACATCTCTCTGGCTTCGTTATATAGCCGACGAGCAAGCCAGCGACGACGAGGATCCCATTGTAGAAGGCTGATGAACGCAAAATGCTCTCTCCTTTCTCAGAGAAAACTTTTTTTTTCTTCTCCTATTTTTTTGCAACAAAAGTACCGTAAACCGGTGGTGGTGGTGGTGCCTGGGCTCAACTACACGGGCTCAGGAAATTGCTCAGTTATTTTCGTTCTGGAAGAAAGTTTTACCTTTGAGGAGCCCACTGAGAGGTTGATAGAAATGGGAGATTTCGACCTAGTCAAAGCTCGTCGCTTTTCCCCTCTTGTTGCTAGTTTCATATGCACATGCAGTTTACCAGCTCTTGATGTTATGTAAAGAGCATGTAGTCATTTTTTTGAGTACTTTTAGAGCCAGAGAGAGAGAGAGAGAAACTAAATAGTAATTTTCCCTGGAATACAACATGGTATATGTACACTCATAGTGTTTGCAAGTCTACAGGGACGACAGGAAGAGAAAATGCATTAGGTTTGGTGATACTTGATATCGTAGAGATTCACTTGGAGGGGGATACATACACACCAAAAGAAGGAGGATGTGCAACCACCACCACCACCCTGTTATTCCCATTCCAAGAACGTCTTCCCATTTTCTTGTTTCCATTTTGGGCGAGCCCAAAACGCGCGAGGCACTATCAACTACCAACTATATCGAGTGCAGTTTCGCAACTAGTTTTGTGTCCACAATAAGATATTATGTGTAAAAGAGTGCCAGTTTCTAGGGAGGAAAAAAAGGGAGGATAATTTCCAATGTAAATTTTCTCCATTGCAAAGACGGCAACAAAGGAAGGAATCTCATGTTTTCCTTCTCTGTTTTCGTATTCATTGGCGAGTCCCACCGTGTCGGGAAAAGGCTCACAGGACAATTTTTCCCCAGTCAAAATACTTCCCTTCTCGCTACCACCCAATCCGCTCTCCATCCAATTCTGGAACAAAATTCAGATCCAGATTCTCTGGCTGGAATTTGTGTTGAGATAGCAGAAAAAAAGCCGAGGACAAGACCGAAATTGTGTGTGTGTGCTGGGTTGTTTTTCCAGGTGAATTTATTGGGAGTGTTTTCCATGCACACACTTTACGATCATGTTTACCAAGCAAATAGTCAGAGAAGGGAGCAAGTAAAGAGTAAAATATTATGTCGTGAAGATGAAGTATATTAGCCATTAACATTCTGTTGAGGTTCACAGGCTATCAAGTCACACCTACCTCTATCGCTTTTATGTTTTACATTCTCCGCGTCCCACTTCTCAACAACAAAACTACATTTTGAGCACCTTTAAATAAGTCGCAAAGACGGGGACTCTATCTGCGCCCCTTACATGTAACAACAACTGACAAAATGCATGGGGAAAATGGGCGAGGAGGAAGGAGTAGGCGAGGCGAGGCGAGGCGAGGCTGCTGGAGAAGAGTTTTAAGTAACAGGGGAACAACGACGTCAGAAGCAAGTCCAGCCGTATTTATAGGGGACGTCTAGAGAGTGAGGCATGGAGGGACCTGTTCCCTCCTCCATCCAGAAGGTACCATAGGCCGAGCGCGTCGTTTTTCCTAGCGGAAAATGTGAAAATAATATAATAAAAGATAGTTTGGGTGAAAAGCCTGAAGTCTTTGAGACACAGAAAATAGAAAGAAATGGCTTGAATTGAATGACATTTCCTCGCTTCCTCTTCGTCTCCCTGTTTCGTTCGACCAAATAGTAAACACAAAAGTAGACCTGTCTCCCGGTTGTCCTTCCATCGGAAAAAAACACGTTGCAAGCGTGTGTGTGTGTGTGTCTGTGTGGACCCAAAGGGAAATTCTAGAGTGGTAGGTTGGGATAGCCTTAAAGCTCTTTTTTTTTGTCGAACGGGAAAAAATAAATGTTTTTTTTCCGTAAATATCAAAATAGTTTCAGTAATGAATAAAACAGGGATGAAATAAAGTTTAGAGTGGAGCTTGTGTTTTTTCTTTTGTTCGCTTTTCGGGCCTGTGTTCCATCGATTTATCTTGCAAACGCATAATATAAATTCTTTTTTTAATGGACTAACGACAATGGGATATTGTATAACATGTGGGTTTTATTTTAGACTCTGTCTTGAAAAGTTGGATTGGGTGGGTATGAAATTCAACTTTTTTCATTTTCACAAATTTGGAATTCATTTTGGTACTTATAACACGGGAGGTCAGGTATCCATGACACAGTTGGGATCATAAAGGAGGCAAGGACTAAAGATAGCATAAAAAGAGTATTTCCCCCTCCGAAAGTGGAGCTGCTGCTGC
The DNA here is from genome assembly GCA_036850665.1 of Dicranocentrus wangi. Classification (NCBI taxonomy): domain Eukaryota; kingdom Metazoa; phylum Arthropoda; class Collembola; order Entomobryomorpha; family Entomobryidae; genus Dicranocentrus; species Dicranocentrus wangi. The sequence continues at coordinate 25,326 of JAANSN010001405.1, read as the reverse complement.
ATTCAAGTTTTCAGGGAAAAAGTACAAAAGTGAATTTTTATCTATTTCACTTGAGCATAAAAATTGGCAATACACTTTTTGTGCTTCATGAAAGTTGAAACTTTTTTTAAAAAGGTTTTTTTGGAGGAAAAGGGGGGGAAATGGAGAAGGAAAAAAAAGTGGATGAAGAGTGTCTCCAAAGTATCGCTGTCACCCTGAAAGGGTTTGATGTATGGGGAGATACCCTCGAGATGGGAAAATTGTTTGGCAGATATTGACTAGTGCAAAATTGGTAGTGGTAAACAATGCCGAATGTTTGACTGCTCTTGGTTGATATAACTTTCATACGCACGAGCAGGTCACAAAAAGGCTTCATGTATCGCACGTTTCTCGTGGCGATATATATATGTTACATTTCCCGTAAAATTGAGTTCCTTTTCCCCCGGAAAAGTAGCTCCGCTAAAAGGCGTGAAAGGACGTAACACTTTTTTCATTTTTTGGCCTTATCATTTCAAAGAAAAACTTGCACTTGAAACTTGATTGGATTGAATTACAAAAAAAAAGTTTTTGATGTAAGTAGGTAGGTAGAGAACTCCACGTGAGGACGACATTTTTTTTTCAGGTCGAGGAGATATATTGTTTGATTTTTGTATCATGGTTTAGTACCTATGTAAAAGTTGACACTATTTCAGAGAGTCGACAAAAGTCAATTTATACTTTATAGAGAATGGGAAGGTAATGGTGCAAATAGAGAAATCCTGAGCAAATACGTTTCCTCCAATAACTTCAATTTCTCGAGGGCTGAAATAAATTGGAGAATTAGATATCCCAAGTTACCTTTTTCCCTTTGGGAAAGGATGACAGTCAGTGTACATCCGAATTCAATTCTGGGGCGATCCCAAGTTATTGGGTATTGGGAAAATTTCTCTAAGACGGTCGGTCTACCCCAGCGCTTTCCCTAAAACTGAGAGAAAGGAGGAATTCCTCCTGCTGCTCCTCTTTTTTACAAAAATGTTTTAAATCAAAAAGACCCTTTCCAGGCATAATAACACTTTATATCCCAGATTCCCTCAGATGAATAAGGATCTCGAAAAAAGGAAAGCAAAAGTTTTTTTTTTCAAAAAAAATAATGTTCCTAATCCCAAGGAACCTATTAGGCCCTTCTGCGTATTCAAAAGTGCTATCTTCTCGTTGGGTTGGGCAGTATATTCAAAAAAATAGTCCCATAAAACTGAAGGATTGATATTGCTTTGAGAGAGAAGGGTGGAGATCTCCATTTTAAAGATAAAAAGAATATCATAATATATAAGTATATATATCCATGCTTTATTCTTCAGCAGCCGCAGCAGAAGAACATTATTTTGTCCGAAAATACTTTTTTTTCTCTCTTCTTGTTCTCTCCAGCACCAATGGCGCAATGAACATTTACCTAGTTTACTTTTGACATTTGTGTATATTTCTCTGAATATCTTTTTTTTAGTTTTAACTGGAGGAGAATCCCCTGCAGTATATTATTGTGCTGCCGCTGCCTTACTACATTTTCATAAAAACCAACTAGTTTTGTGTGCAAGTAATAGTCATCCAGAAATTGTATTTATAGGGTTTTATGGGGGGATGGTGATGATGATGATAAAAAAAGTAAGTATACTTGGCTTGGCGGCGCTGCTGGCTGCTATTACCTTCCCGACAATATTTCTCCTCTCTCTCGGCAGACAATATCATGTTTAGGGTGATATGCAAGTGCTCCTTTTGGAATTATCCCGAGGTTCCCTATTCAATAAGAACTTTCATTGCGCCATAATCATAACCCTTTGATCTACAAAACATAGCCCACACACACACACACACACAGACACACACAACTAGGATGATCAGCATAGATGAAGAATTACGACGGGTGTCTATGCACCGCACACACATAATCATAAAGAGGGATGATGGCTGGAATGTAAAGCGTAAAATGGAAGGGAATATTATTATTGTTCATTGTTATCGACTTTATACCACCGCCGCCACCAACTCTTTTCATTTTCATGATCGACAAATGGGCCATTTCAAAGTATGAGACAAGTCGTAACTATTTTTATTTTGTTGGCAGTAGTAGTTTTGCAAAAAGGCAAAGGCAACGGCTCGGCTTTGTCTTTGACGAGCTAAATTCAATCCGAGCGGAATAACGGGGAGCAGCGCATGCAATATTTATTTAACTTAATGTGGTTTCTTCAAGGGAAAATAATAATCATAATATGAGGATGCACTGTACCCATCCACCATCTTCCCTCATTCCACAGGAGAGGTTAAAATCCACCTCGACCTCCATTTTGTTGTATCCACCACCATCAATCATCATTTTAAGTGAGGAGCACAATGAAAGGGAAATATATGAGAGGAAATTGGAAATCGTCATTCTAACATTCGCCCTTTGAATATATCCAAGAATGTGCACACTTCCTCAGCCCATTTTTAATAAGACTATACACTGGCGAGCAAGAGCGAGTGTATGCATATTTAAGGACGCATGATGATGATGATGACACGATCACGACACCTTTTTTTTATCATCCATCCGTTTTATTTCCTCTTATCGGCGGCGGCGAAATGCCCCTGGACTGGGCCCCTGTATTTTTCTAAAAAGATATATAATATTCCCATCACACACACGCAACACGCAATCCATTTGGGAATGGATGTTGTTCCCCTGCCGGCCCCGCTCTCTCTTCGTTGTTGTAATATCTTTTGGGACATCAAGTGACGAGCTACAAATGAGGAATGGAAAGCACTCATATTAAAAAGAAGAATGCTCGTCTTACAAGACGAAATTGGTTTGTATACGAGCATCATTAAATAGTAATGAAAAATGGGTCTCTGTCCCCGCTGCATGCTGCTTCAGAGCCACATACCCCCGGAATTGTCGTCGTCGTCGGTCTCTCTATACAAGACGACACCGCAAAGTATGTACGTACGGGATATTTGTGGTCAGATAAATTTTTATGTGTTTGAACAAACACTTATTATTAACTGTTGTCAATATATTTAATAGCTGCTTCAGCGGGAGCAAAACGGGCAAGTGTGGGACGGTATGGAAATTGTGTGTGTGAAGAGCTCCACCACAAGATATGGATTTCCGTCGTCCGCTGTAGTCGTTTGTCCCATGTCAAACGTTTTACTTACTGTATCGACGACGACTACATACATAATATAGCCCACTAGTCCATTTTTCCGGTTGGTTGTCGTTGGTGAAAAGCAAATTCATTATTTACCATCATCATCACGATCATCCACACAACACTTACCACTTTCTGGGTTGTCTTCGACTTGAGGCTGTTTTCATTTCCTTAATGGTCTACTTTGCACTTTGCCTGCCCTGCGTGCACATACATCCATGAATGCATGAGGTGTCCAAGTTATTTATGAGGTGAACTCCACCAATTCATATCTTTCGGTTTCTGGTCGAAGGGGAAAATATTGGAATATTTGTACTGGTGACTGGCGAGGAGAACTACAATACAATACACACCACAGCACAACAGCTATAGTGGCTAGTGACAAGTGTGTTTTGGGTGGAAGACAAATGTGGCTTGTGATTGTGACTCCACCTCCTCCCCTCTAGATTATGTCAGGGCTCGCGTAGAATTTTATTCTAGATGGCTTAATTGGATTCTCTGCTGACGTTCAGAGAGGATGTTTCCTTATCTGCCTAATAAGTTCTCTCTGGAACTAATGCTCGGTATAAATAATATGAAGCTGTTTTTGAACGGTGGTGTGGAATGGAACTTGGACTGTAGGAACGAGATTATTATTCCAATTTAACGAGGCATTGACAGTTGTCGAAAGGACACGGCAGCAGCAGCATCAGCCCACGTTTAATTTGCTCCCTTTCACAAGTTCTGGAGCTGCTGCTGCTGCGGAGAGGTGGGGGATGGATGATGAATGTGAATGGATTTTTAGTCTGTAATGATGTTGGACCATGAATGACTGGCTCATTTTCATTAAAAGCCGTTTCAACTAAATTCAATGAAAAAAAATTAGGTAGTAGTGGAAAAGAAGGTGGGGGACGCGACTCGAGTGTAAAAATACCTAAAGCTATTGAATAATGCATAAAATGAGCACTTCTTTTCCTAGAGAGTTTGGCGGAATGTGCACTTTGCACAATGAAACTGTTCCGAACAGCTCGACTCCCATTTTGCATGGGAAATCTTTGAGAGGAAGAATGGTACAAGGCCACCACCACCACTGTCTTATGAATTCGAGGCAAGTCTTCTTTCACCATCAATTTGTATTCATTATTGACTGGAACAAACGTCTTCGAAATCGGCACACACTCACATAATATGGTCTTCTGGCTGAATGGAGGAAATGAGGCTCTGCTGCTGCTCTCTCGTCGATCCCACCCCGGCGTGTTACATAGCTAACCACTTAAAATGATGATGATGACGATAGGCCCCACAACTAATTCCATATGGACAATTTAGATAAGAGGTTTCCATGTTTCGTACGTACGTACGTTTTCTTCCAGATGGGAAAACTTGGATTCGATTACTGCTCCGTATGCTCTCGCATTTCATTTGTGCCAGCCTTCCACTCAGTTGGAGAATTTAGGGATGTTCTTTGGTTTCTCTTAAGTTATGTCGTGTACATGTTTCCAAACCCACATGTTTCCAGATGGGGTGGTGGGTGGGGACGGACGGAGGGAGGGAGAGAGGGAGGGGTGCCAAATGTTGATCTTTTGCTAACCGCCGTCGTCGTCCCACGTATCTACTAGCGAGCGTTCTCTTTAAAAGAAAATCCTTGAGTAAACGTGCCCTGGCGTTGTATTTCGAGCGAAATTGAACTACTATAAAAATGTCCCATAATATAATATGGACAGTTTCGATTGCTGAGCTATATATTTCTCCATAGTCAATTGTGGAGATCATTTAATGCTTCACTCGAAAAATACAAAGAGTGAGACTCTCATTTAAAAAATAAGGATATACGTATATATTATCCTGTGGAGAAAAAAAAGACTCCTGTAGGTTTTTGGTTTGGCTTTTCTCATAAATAGAGCGTCCCCTCTTGAAGAAGCATACAATGCATGTGTAGCTTTTTTACTTGGAGGATGAATTAGCGTTTGCAAGGATGATCATTCAGCTCTAGTGAATTTCTGCAGGGATGAGATAACTACGGGATTCCATCAATGCACAAAGTGTGTCTCCAAGATTTTTCCTAGGGAAAATACATGACTGACTATATACGATTTCGTCTTTCTTGCAATTTCACAAAATGTCAACTTTGTTGTTTGCCAAAACCCTGTTCTTAGAAAGAATTCATAAACAGGAATTAGATGTGCTTGCTGCACAACAACACAACACAAAAGACAACTGTTCCTGGAAAGGAGAGGAGTGGAAAGTAAAACGTGAGGCACCCAAGTTAAGTTAGTTTTTTTTGTCAAAGTGTATATAAAAGAGACTGAGATTGAATTCCAAGTGGAAAAGGGAATTGTTCAGAGTCTACAAATGAAGGGATAACAAGCAAAACCAATTCAAACTCTGACAAAAAAGAAACCTGCCAAAGAAAAGACGACAAGAGCTGTAGTATTTCTGGCCGTGTACTCTTTTAGTATTTCTTCCGAAAATGTACATTTATTTCGTTCGTATAATAATAAACAATATAGGTTTGAAAATCAGTTGGTAACATCTCTATTGCATTCCTGACCGACAGTTTTGTTAGATGGAATGGAAAAAAGGAGGAATTCTTAACAGGTTGGAATTCAAAAGTGTATACCCACTTTAACAAAAAAAAATATCCTATACGCTTTTACCACAAAATTGGACTTTTTTTTGACTTTTTGACAGAAGAAGCAAGAAAGAGAAAAGGGTAGAGAAACATGGAGAAAAGGAAAGCAAAGAGAAAAACCTCAAAAAAAAAAAAAACTCGCTCGCTTCCTTTCAGCCATATAGAAACAGTTTTATTCTCATAAGGATGTACACATCCCCAAAAGTACATGTATGCATTCCGTTGATTCAGAACAAATTCATGTTTACTTACAGCAATGAAATCCTTTTTCGGATTTCCTTTGACTTTTCACAAAAAGATGCAAATCCGAAGGAACAAGTGTATAACCTAAGAAGAGTATGTTCATCTCGTATATGTGCCGGAAGGGAAACTTGTGTTGTTTTTTTTGTTCTTTTACAGTGGAACCTAGATCCCTGGGTTAAAACCATGGGTCGTCACACAAGGACCTATGCAAATTGACTGAAAAAAGATTTTCGGACCCGGGGTACCGTGTGGTGAGTACCCTGGGAACGGAGAAGAAGGAATAGATGATATTCAATCTCGTCGATCCAAAATTTCGACCCCTGATAAAACGTCCGGATTATCCTGAGCTCTATTGTTTAAAAAAAAAAAGTGTTTAATCCAATGTTCCGAATTCCGCGAACCAGCCTATAACCTAAGCCTAACCTAAAATAAAATACAATACCACATTTCTATTCTAAATGACAGTTACCGGATAGATAAGTACCTAGTTTGGTCAGCTTATCATGGGTTGAAATTTCGGATGGTCGAAATTTGACAATGTACGGAGGAGGGGAAGACCCCCCAGGAAAACAATTTGATTTTTCAATGTATTAATTTGGCAAAGTTATACAACATTGTAATACAAGCGACTTGTACCAAAACGTAGCAATCGGGTTGATATATTAGTTAGATTTTACTTATCAATTTCTGCCTGTTTCTTTTTTCTATTTGTTTAATGGTTTGGATTATTTTTCAAATTACTTATTCAAGTATGCCCTTACAAATTTATTTTCTAGGTCTTCGCTGTACCAGGCTCCTAGGTCCACCAGGGTACCCAGGGTCCTAAAATCCAATATCAGCTAATTTGCATAGGTCCTCGTGTAGGCCCTTACCCAAAGATCTGGAACATCAAACCTGCTTTTTTCTGAAGAAATATACTTAATTGAGCAAGAGGAGAGGATTGTAATTTCGTCTCTGTCCATATCTTCTTTTAATTTGTCAGCATTTGCCGTTAGCTAGACATTCATTTTTAGAGATATCATAGGCGTCCACACACTTTGGAAAAAGGTTCTTTTGTAGTTTGGCATGTTTTGCAAGAACAGAGTCACAGTCAGAGCATGTTTGATTTGGGGTTTACTGTCGAGCCGAAATCTATGAGTTTCCTGATAACCTGGAGCGTGGAGGAAAAATTGCATGTTTTTACGGGAAAGTGTTCCATGAAATGTTGAGATGAGATCATCTATCTGTCTTTGTACTATTGACCTGTACGTGAGATGATAAGAATAATGTGTGCAGTTGGATTCGTGTGCATCAGCAATCCCGGATTTGCAAAATAATGCAAGGCTATGCCAAAGCTATCGATTAACTAATTTCATTACTACTAGAAAGAACGTCACTAAAGTGAATTTTTAGCACTCGACCGACGCCGGGATACTTGAGATGTGCAGATGTCCAGTAAGTGCAGTTCTGTCGACATTGATGCAAGGCTTTCATTCATTATGCTTACAAACAACCACTCAAACGTAATCAGAACTGTATATTTTTATTAATGGAAACGTGTAAATAACTCATATAACCAATATGTGAATGAATTTCCTGGAATGATGTTACATCCGTTTTATCGGGGCTGAGTGGTCAAAGGCCGGTTTTCGCCAAGAGCAGCTACTGTGGAAGCTGGACTGTTCGGCAATGGAGGTTTCCCCACGTAGGCACACCCATGGCAAACATGAACGCAACAGGCTCCTAACAGACACTCCAGAACTAGATTGAGGCAACATGAAGCACCCATGCCTTCCTTAAACCAGACTAGCCCACATGGAATGCAACAAGCCATCATCCTCTCCCAGTTCTGAAGATCATCCCGTTGTTGAGCGGATGCCATGATTGAGATTTGTGGAATGAATCTGTAAAGCCAAATAGATAATAATAACAACTTGTAAAGAGCGGCACTGGTTATGCTAATATGTAGGAATAATAAGACTGATAATCAGATTTAGATAAAATGTCTTGCCAGCCAATGACGCTAATGCCAGCTATTTCCTTTTGAGTTTGAAGTACTTATGAGTTCTGGAATGGTAGTTGACTTGCAAGCAGTGAGGCACCAGGTATGACTGACAGCTTATGAGTTTTGAAATGTTTGCTATACTGCTGGGAAAGGAAGTGACGTTTGGATTTGTTGAAAGAAAAGTCAAATTGAGGTTTACGATCTCCGTTTTTTCTGACAACGGCACTGTCGCCGTAGTACGTTACTAACACTTGGCGCATGAAACACTAGGATTCGCAACTTACATAATACGTATAGATAGTGTAGACTGACTGTAGGCGTAGGCATACATGATATCATAAGAAACCACACAATTAGAAGACTATATGAGGTGATAATGCGAAAACAAGGAAAAATGTGGTTACACTTTGCTTTTATTAATGTAATATAAACGGAACATCATTTCGTTCATAACGTAATATATAATAGATAAATAAATAAGCCGCACGTCTTGCTTTGACAAAGAATACGTTGCTGATGACATGAGTGAATGAAAAGCTAGCCGCACCTCACAATCACACATTTCGCTAACTATTAATAATGTTACGAATAATGATACAAGTTAAACTAATAATAAGTAGACACACGGTAGGTAAATCATTTGTAAGTTTCTAATTAAAATTACTGTAATAAGTTATATTAGGGATGTGCATTGTATACATAATAATATGTAATCCTAAACATTGATAATATCCTTGAAGAAGTAAATGGTGCAAACACTCACTTTTAGCATCCTTCCTTGTATCTTCACTTTTTATAGGAATATATTATGGCAGTGCACTATGATTTTAAAAAAAAATAGAATATTTACACAAAATATAAATTATGGCCACTTTGAGGCAAATGTAGTGCTTCCTTGTAGTTGTATAGTGTTGCGCTTACTTGTAGAATCCTTTGCTGGAGTAGTGCTTTTTGCTGCAGTTTGATATTGTGCCAAGTATTTGGATTATAATCGAGGTTGTTGGGTAATCGAGAGGGGACGGAGTTCTCCATGAGTGGCAATCACGGCACAGGGACTCTCCGGATTTGCTGGTTTCCCCACATACGTACAAGCATGGCATGAATGGGCACAACACATCCCAAGCAATGCACCCAGAACCACATTGCAACAACAACTTGAGCCACAACCTTCCTTGAACCACACAAATCCACAGGGAAAGCAGCAAGCTGCCATTTTCTCCCAGTTATTTAAAATGTCTCGCTCATCAGCAGACGCCATTATATAGAGTCCAAGGGTTGAGGTTTCTCAAAAATCTACACAAGTCAGGGGAAAACCCATTATTACAAATTACGCCACCAAACACCAAAAAACATAATAGTAATGAGAAATTTCTGAAACTGAAATTTAAAAAGTTCCTCTACCTCAAAGACAATCTCCGAATTTCTCTTCAAGTTTCCCGAGTAGCAGGAGGGGCAGCAGACTGCTGAATTCTGACCAAGTAGCAGAGTAGAGAGCTTTCTTTGTTCTTCAAAGCTGGGAACCCAGGTGGTGGTGAAAGATAGTCTTCATTGATTTTCACGAAAGTGATGGAGATGGCTAACACTGATGGCGATTATATACACACAACTTTTTTTAGACTCACTCAGCGCAAACGGATAAACTCGTGTAAAGTGTTTATCAAGGCCTGGAGTGGCTCATTGATTTCAAGTTTAGTCTTCTTGGCTACATTTTACAGCTCATGCTCACAATGACATGACGAAAGGGAACAAAAAAAAAGAATGTTTTTACATGCTAGATAATGTACGTATATACATATCTGATGGCGTGTGTCTCCATTTAAAAGCCTATTGTGCTCAGCCAGCACACACTCGCTCGCACAATATATATGTCAATTATAGCATCATGCATGGACAATGATATAAAGACTAGTTGGGAAAAGTAGTGTCTTATGCCTGGGCTTCGTGCAATATCATATAATCGGGAAAATAATTATACCAATCCCCCCGTTTCCTGTTGAACCTCATACATTATACGAGCGACTAGAAAAGAGAGCCATAACTAACACGACAGTAATTTGTACTACTGTTCGGCATTTACATCAAACCTGGTTGGTTTATAGTCCCGAAAAAAACTGGATGTGTCACGAACCTGTTATCCGAAGGACAGGTGGATTACGCCAATGTTAAGATACGTGCAACCGGAGTGAAGTAATAAAACACGATATTTATCCAAACTCTTGGTGGATGTCCACCCTGACAAGTGTATTTCATGTGTGATTTTGCCATTCCCATCATGATCCATCCAGATCTACTTTTTCAATATCCTTACGCAAATATTATACCGGAGGACTATAGCTGCTGTCCGTGGTACATACAAAAGGCCTCATTGTTAATACCAATTTGAAACTTGGTCGTTATGTGCCTTTCATCACGCTAGGAACACATTGTCTCCTCCCGGGATTGAACGGTTGCATGATAAAAAGTTTTTTTTTTGAGAGGTGGATGGGAGTTGGGAGGGTGTTTCATGACATTGTGAAACTTAATCAGAACATGTCGTTCCTCTTTCATTCTGAGGCACACAGGATACACAGGTTTTTTAAGCCCTTGGATTGTTTCCTCCATCGTCTATTACAGATACTACTACTACTACGACTACTACACTATTGCTTTAGGACGTTTAGTCTGAGAGTACGTGTATTGAAATGAAAAGACATTTTTCATAGTATACACGTGTTGTAACAACTGGTAGAGAGAATGTCTTGTTTGTTCTTCTATCTCAATAAAATTGGGTCGCCTCGGGTGGGTCACTTGCTAAGTAGTTGTAAGAAGAAGCATGCTCGAAATTCTAATAAGAGAAGAGGAGTTTCATGAAAAGGAGAAAATTGTCCAGTCACTTTTGCTCACTTTCGACGGATTTATTACGAGATTAACTGTAAGACAATATATAAAATTGACAGTATATCATATATGGAATGGGGACCAGGGGGAGAATGAGAGGAGAACGGGTTTTGTGAATTTCCAAGGTTGCCCATGTTTCGACTTTCACTCAAGGAGTGGAATGATTGATGACGTGTATTGAGTATATATTATACAAGTGGGATGGGCATGCCACAGATTTTCTTTTTAGATTCCTGATGTATGCAAATGTCTGTCCTCCAGAAATATGGTGTGTGTGTGGGATTCCTTGTTTTTCCTGCTACACAAATGACAAAATTGTTCCATGATAAGGGTTACATTTCTTCGGGAGGAACTGGGGTCCCTTGAGAATCCCGTTTCAAAGTGGTGCTGCCAGTCATGCTGAACCGCATTTTCGTTTTCCATCAGCATACATATATATAAATGTATACGTATAGCATGGTCTTGTAGGGATTTCTCATTTTAATTGCTTTTTCGGATTGAGTTAGCTATCAGTAAGGGGACATGACTTGGAAAGTAGCTTTGCGTCGGACAAGAACTGCCCACAGGCCTAACTCTGTGGGGACATGACTACAAAATGTTGAACAAGGAACACGTAGACACATTAAAAGAAATACACAAGTTGAAGATATTTTTTGTAGGATGGACTAGACAGTGAGCTCAGGAAAGTATTCGGGGAGTAAATTTGGCTGAATTCAAAGTAAGGTCTGTTACAGTGTTATTTCATTATTTTGTTAACAATAACTCACAATTTAATCAAATAACTCGTTTTTCTTTTGAACGATAATACATGTACGCACAATAGTACGACGGATTGGACTTACTTTACACCAGCCCTGGAACAGGGTAGTAAGTAGTGGTAAAGTCATTCCTCTCCGGTTTCAGAGACGCACATGCATTGCTATGGCAAAATAACCTAAACTAACAAACTAACACCCCAATTATAATGTTGAATTAACTAACCTCTATATATATTTTCTATTATAACTATTATTATTATAACTTGATCTAACTCAATAACTTTTTAGCAGACCTTACTTTGAATTCAGCCTTTGTTAAGCAATGAGGTTCTACTTTTATAGAGCATTTGCTTACGATTTTAAATACATTTTTAAATATACTACATATATAAACACTTACCGTCGAGACGACTGTTTTCTTCCGTTTTCAAAAAGACTTTCGCCAGTTTATGGGATTGTGCCTGATATACACGTAGTAGTCATAATATATTGCCGACTTATTCTTTTTCAACAAATGGACAAATTGTTAAGAGTGAAATGACATTTTGTCTAATTGCAGGTGCTGTTGGAGGCGATGATGATTCCGGCACAGACAAGGAGAAGGAGGAGGAGGCGGAACGCGAACGATTGGAAGCCATCAGAGAGGCCGAGGAGCGGAGGAAGGAAAAGCATAGAAAGATGGAGGAAGAGCGTGAAAAGATGAGACAAGAAATTCGTGACAAGGTATATACTACTCCTTGTCAAAATGATACGCTGCATTGCAAATTATAATGACTTTCTTACTTCCAGACTCTCTTAAAATGAGACATTGTATAAAAAAATGTATTCTCAAATTCCAGTACAATATCAAAAAGAAGGAAGAAATAACCGAGGAACAACAAGCGGCCGCTGTACCAGACAATCCTCTCATGCGAAAAAAGAAAACGCCTGAAGAGCTCGCCCGAGAAGCGGAAGCTGAAGATGAAGACGAGTTTACCAGTACGGTTTTTTTTTGTCTTTTCCCATCCTCATTCCATGCGCATTGTCGTCGGTTTATTTTCATTTTTATTATTTTTTGCATCATTGTTGTTATATACATGAGTCTTGTTGTATTTGTCTATTTCAGAACTGAAGAACACGTTGGAATCTCACGTAACGGAGATTAAGACGCAAATCGAGAGCAAATGCTCACTGCAATGATTTGCTAATCAGAGTATATGTACACCAATCATTTTCACATACACCAACCAAGTCTCGTTGATCTCATCCATTGTAAGAAAAAAGTTGCTACAAAATTTTGACAAAAAATTTCTAGCTGTTAAGAAGACATGTTCCATCATCGTCATATAAAAAAAAATTCTGTTGACATTATAATAAAAAGAATGAAGACCATCATCATAGACGCTCTGCAAATATATACGGCTACGTGTATTTTAAAGAAATATATAAAACGTAGAATATTTAAACTGTAATATTTATATTATTATTATTATTAAAAGAGGAAGGTTAGATGTTAGGAAGGGAAAAGTGATGGAATTTTTTGACCGAGTGGCTCACAAATCTTCTTGTTGTCCACTAACTACTAACTAGATGCTGTACTTTTAAACCATATAGCGGCGGCGGATGTTGTTGTAACCCAAAAAAAATGGTGGTGTGAAACTATGCAATTACAAAATAGCCTGAGTCAAGAAGAGTTATTTAGAGGGACGTAATAGTCATATTTAGCGTTACATGATTTATTGTGTACTTTTTAAGTCTTCTCATTTCCCTTTGACATCTTACTACCGACGAGATGGTGTGAGTGAATGTGAACTACCGACCGCACCGCTCGAAATCTCAATATTATGTTGAATGTCAGTCATGATGACATGGCCGTTAAATGTCATATTACAGGGAATGTTTGTCTCCATTCGGTGATATTTTTACGAATTGGATTAGGCTACGAAGACTTTTAAACAAACTCTTCTTCTTCTTGTTCATTGTTAGCTGGGTCGTCAAAAGGGAGAACGCGTCCATATGTAACGATTGAGTCGCCATTCAAAAAATCATTCTGCGTTTACATTCCGTGCTAACTCATCTGCTTGTATTAACTATTATGGCCTTTCTTTAAAAAAAAACTATAGAATAATACAAAAATATATATATATATATGTGATGAAGTAAAACTGCTCACTCACACACAGTCTACTTTTTTAATGAGGATGAGCGTCTTCTCTACTGACATGTCGTGCAGTTTGATGATGGCAGCCTTTCTTATCCTATTCGTAAAAATTTCACCTGGAGACCAAACCTGGAAAATATCTCCCAATGGTGACTGACTACCTGTACTACCTACATTTTTATGTCACACATGGCTACATTTAATTCTCCTTCAGTTTAAGTTTTTTTTACAACACAATCAAACTAAATTTGGGTTTGACAAGGTCACTTATATAATTTGAAGATAAAAAAAAAACTTACGACAAGAGCAACATGGAGAGACTAAAAAAAAATAATATTCTGCCCCTGAGAAATAAAAATCAAGCTGCTACGTAATTACAATTTGAGGGAAAACAATGAAAACAATTTTTATTATTATTGTTCGTTCTACTATCTTTGCATATTACATTTATTAATACCAGGAAAAACGGTATATATATAAAAAACTAACGTCAAACGTAGATTACTTTTACAACGTATAAGTACTATTGAATGATGATGCAGCAGCTACACATATATGCCACATGATTCAATCCAGTCAAATTATATATTCATCTGTCTGAATTACTGTGCAATGTAAAATTGATCAATTAAAAATTATCTTAGGTAGTCTACAAAAAAAGGAGCATGATATGATGATGCTGTACTTCAGTACTCATCATCATCATCTTCTTCTTCTCATCATCATCATCATCTTTAATATATTATTAGTCATATACTGTATAAACAAGAGGAAGAGAAAAAAAATTCATTAAACTCGAGTACAACGAATCTTTGCCAGCGTTGGGACACAACGCTGGCAAATAAAACATTCTTTGTTTGTTTTTCTATAATACGAAGAGAGAAAAAAACTATAAGTATAGGTATTTAAATTACTTGTATGTATTTATGTACGTTATAATTTTAGTATAAAAAAAACATGAAAAAACAACAAATTTGTTCTCAGAAGGACATTTCAGAAAACCTCTTCTGGTCTGACGACGACGCCGAGAGATATTTGCAACCGAGTAAAAGTTTAAACCAAACAAAAAAGTGTTAAAAAAGTAAAAACTCTATTTGAGACAACTACGCCGCGATTAATGTTAACGATGACCAAAAAATCATTTTTTGATATTTGTCTAAGGAGTGTTTCAAAATGAATGTAACAGATTTATAGAGTGTAGTAATATGTATGTGTACATTTAAATACTGTGTGTCTATTTATCAGTGGCTGAGAAAACAAAACTGATGTATGTCTTATCTATTATTATTATTATTATTATTATTATTATTCGTCTTTGTACGCTAACAAAAAATATTCTTCAGAGATCAACTATGCTTAACTCTCTCATTTTTTCCCTCTTTCTCAGTTTCCAAGAAAAATCATCACTGCAAAATCATTTCTTCCTTTAATGTGTCAACTTAGACTTTTTGCAAATAATCAAATTTACGTACTAATTTTGTTTTGCGTTCTATCTATCTATCGCCTTCTATCTCGTTTCCCTTTAGTCAGCAAAGAAAGAAGAAAAAAACTGTCCAGAGTCTCTTTAACTATTACAAGCGCTGCTGTATACGTACTCTCTCTCTATCTCTCTCCTCGATGATGTCAAAAAAAAAACTTTGAACACTCTCTCCTTCTTTTTCTCTCTACAACACATTCTAACTACAAATCTGCGATTTTCACCTCATCGTCTAAAAACAACTGACCACTGACCACCCCAGTTACGAATGTTATCATTAAAATTATTGACAAACAAAACTCTCTTTCCGAAACCAAATCAAAGGCATGCATGCAAACTTAATTGTATGCAAGTTTTGCAACTTTGTCAAAAAAGAATAATTCCTCTTTCACGCTGAGATCTTTAGAGGTTGTCGTGTTTCCTGTGTACAACAGCTTTGTCTCTCTCGCTCTCACTCTCTCCTAAAACACTGTCTGTGCATGAAAAACTCTTTCTCTCTCGCTCTCTCTCTCTCTCTGTCCATGTCTCTCTTTCCAACTAAAAATGTGTGTGTTTTCACTACTGTTGTAGACAGTTTCATTCATGTAATACATAATAATAATAACGCGGAGAAAAAAAACTACTCTGGAACTGATGACAGCGCAAAAAAAAAGTTAATTCTCAAATTCTCGCCATCCACATCCAACCGCAGCAGCAACTGCGTCAGCTATCACAACGCCAATGTTCATATAAAACAATATGATATATTATGTGTGTGTATTCTAGTAGTTATTTATACAATAAGATTTTTAAAATGGTCATCATTCATGGGTGATCATATTAATACGCTTGTCCTCACTACATAATGATGAACGTTAAAAAAAAAGTTAATGATATATACATTAAATTCCTTTGTGTTTCACTTTCATGCAAAAAAAAATATTGAGAACAACAACAAAAACTGGAAATCCAATCAGCCCATCTCATTCGTATAAAATGAGACAAACATAATATATTTAACATATATATTTAAACTGAGATTGATGAATGACAATATATCATCCACCACAACAGGCAAAGATATACATAAAAAAATATTATACCAATACCAAAACAAGAAAAACCTATTTTATTATTAGTATGGTTCATTTTGCGCTTAGCTAGTAAGACTTATATTACCACCACCATCATATAAATTGCAATAAATAGTCAAAAGTTTATTGTCATTAAACAAGAAGAGGGAAAAAAGTCAATTTGTGCTGATGGAAACAATAAACAGTATACTTGCTAGTGTGTTTTCTAGAGTAAAACGTGTGCTAAAAAAGATAGGTTCGTTCGTTCTCATGATGACGATATACACACGGCATCGTAGTAGAGTTTTGAGATTTTTCATAGATTGAAACTAACCAAAAAATGTCGTATAATCTGCAAAGAGTAAATGTGAGACAAGCTGCTGTCAATATAATGTGAATATGAATATTGTAAAGTTGAAAAAAATAATGGGGCGAAAAACGGTTTTCAGATTCCAGAGTAGTTTTTTATTTCCCGAAAATATCCAGTTGTTCGTTCCCTGTTTCTCAGGAAAAATGTTGGCTATCCATCCGTTTGCTAAATCAATTGGGGAAAAAGCATCCGAAGGAAAAAAAAGAAAGAAATATACATTTTTGAAAAAAAAAATTTTTGCTGTATGTACGTTGTAAAGTTATATACGTAAATTGCTCTGCTGCTGCTGCTCTTTAGATCTTCTAACAAAGAAACATACACGCATCTCTTCTCTAGAAAAAAAAACTTTTTCTTAGATGAGAGCATAAAGAAACGTAGTTGTAAGTAGTTTTCATGCCAGTCAAATGAAAAAAAAACTTGTTAATAAAAATTGTAACATAACGACGACGGTTCACACAGATCACACAAATGTTATAAATTCCCTTAGTGCAACAAACAGAAAAAAACGGAAAACATTTTTCCTTAGCTTAGCTTCTCAGTTGTTGACCAGAGTATACCTAGCCGTTACACGATTACAGTGTTAGTTGTTGACTACTGATAAAATGTTACATAATTATGGTATTTAGTGCGAACAAACATCAAGTGGAGAGTCAGCGTTCAGGCTGGCTGAAGAAAAACGAATTTCTTAATTTTCTCAAAATTTGGCAAATGTTTGGACATTGAGGTTTTCTGTGAAATTTTACTAGGTATATACAGTAACACGACGGCGTAATAACAGTTGAAAGTAGGTATTGGACCAATAAATTTTCAAAACGATTTCAATCCATAATTGGCATTTTTTGGCAGTTGCATGAACGATTATAAATTGGTAAAAACGATTAAATATATTTGCAAGTAAATAATTGCATATGTTTGTAAAAAAAAGTTGCGCACACCCTGAACGCTGACACTCCACCCTGAAAAGGCATCCATATCAAGGTTTTTCGCAAACATGCCATGGTTCCATGAAATCCAATTTTGCATATGCCAGTGTGTATTCAGTTGTCTTTCAAGATATCCAAAAAATTATGATGACATGTGAATCCACTCTCGAAACAGTTGCAAAGAACCATGGACTGTTTTCCCCATTGTGCATATCCCCCAAAAACCCGCTCGCTCTGCATATTGTCGTAAACATTTCATCATTCCTTGCATCCTCGAAATCCTTCGCCCTCATGATAAGAACTAATAGAAGTATTGTCACCCAAAACGTTCCACGTGTGTTTGCTTTATGAAATTATACTCCTGATTTTCCACTGCTAGTCGTCATAGAAATGCCTCTGCAGTCCTGTTCTTTTTCTCTCACTTTTAATGGTTTTCGGGTTTCTTATGAAGAAGCTTATTGTTCATTCGTGAATAAGCTGTACATTTTTACGATGACTACTGGTAAAAATTCATCATCATCATCATCCTATTACTGTGTATCACAGCTATTGGGTATCCAAAAGAGCAGTCATTTGACATATGAGTGTTGTGTAGGATACTTGAAGCTTAGATACTACTTATTATTATTATATGAAATATTTCTATTTACAATTACTAGGTTTTTAGTTGTCTAGTTTTTACGTAAAAACGTAAAGTGTATGTATAAAAGAAACGCAAGATGCCGAAACAATTGTACGTTTCTCATCAAAAAAGTTATATTGTACTGTGGTAACTACGCTAATTTTGAAGA
This sequence comes from Dicranocentrus wangi, assembly GCA_036850665.1. NCBI lineage: Eukaryota > Metazoa > Arthropoda > Collembola > Entomobryomorpha > Entomobryidae > Dicranocentrus > Dicranocentrus wangi. Next base: position 6,960 of record JAANSN010001405.1, on the reverse strand, counting down.
TTTGCTGATGATGCATGATAATGATATTATGGCTGCGGCTGCTGATATTCTTATATAAAACAAAAATGAAAGATGAAAAAGAGGCACGTTGTTGTCTTCTGCAACAAGAAAGACGCATGTTAATCAAGTCCATATAAAAAACTATATTATAGTCTGTTCCAGTAACAGAATAAAATTATTGTAGGTAAAAATAATGAATGAAAAAATATATTATTATACTATATACATATTACATACAATATATTAGTATTCAAAAAGGTTTTGAATAATTAAAACTGAAAACTACCATATTATATATGTGTATATACATAATATACATACATATATATGAATATATTGAAGATATTAGTGATTTTTAGCGAGACATACATAAACTGCTAGAGAGGCAAAAGGAAAATACTATTTAGTTGTAGTCTCATTTCAGTCTATGAAGTTTAAATAAATTAACGGTGACTAAGAGGTTCACAAAAAAGTCTGGATGTTGTTCTGTGTTATTATTGCCATGGGTGTCTATTGGCCGACTCTGTGCATGCGCATACATATATATTTATTTACGGAAGGATGCTTTCAACAATTTCATGGAATGTAATGGAATGGAAGTTAAAAAAGAAGCATGTGACAAGTGTGTTTCGTTCTCGTATTCAAATTTTATTTCTTCTCCAAATGACGCCATGACATATCAATTTCAACGCCACCTCTGTAACACCGTCGTACGACTAGACATTTGGCAGCTTGCAGGTATAAGTTGCTAGCTGAATTTTACAAGCATTTTTTGTTTGAATATAAGATTGTCAGCAATTGACGTTGTTTTTGATGCACCGAGGCATTCATTTCACGTATATATATTAAAGTAATACTCATTATTATTGAAGCGATTCCATCAGGCACACTCGTACCGGGTCAGTCACTCGAAACAAAAGATTCACACAACACATTCATGCCTATTTGGTTTTTGAAGTGAGAAATGATTGGTTTTGGTAAGTAAACATCGTTGAATGCAGCTGGGAGTTAATGGCCATATCCTGCCGCGGAATAAGCTGGGACTGCTGCTTTCGCGACGACTGGAGCTGCCCCCAAAGATCCAAGGCTGTAACCCAGGGATGGGGAGCCGTACGTGGTGGCAAGGTTAATTCCATGTGGGTGGGCGTAGGCTGCCAAGAGGGGTTGATGGGCGTAGCCAAGGGAGGGAACGGACAATGCCAAGGTTGGAGCTGCGTATGCCTTTTGTACTCCGTAGCCAGAGGAGAGGACGGCTGGTGCAGCAGCGTAAGAACCGAATGATGGGGCGGCATATACTCCAGGGGATACTGCGGCCTTCAAAACTGGTGCGGCTGGGGCGGAGTATTGAATGCTCTTAACTGGGGGTGCGCTACAGAGGAAAAATGAATCAGGCATTATGCGGCAGTCAAAATCACTATATAATTTTCTCACAGTAGTGGTTAATCACAACTTACTTGAGTGGGGCAGTGATGGTACGAGTAATTGTAGTAGTCTTTTCAATTGACGGGGCAGAATATGTCTCCACAGACTTTGTAATCGTGGGAGCTGGATAACTGACCTGGAAGGGTAAGTGTGTAAGGGCAATGCTTAGTATAATTGTTCATAAGGGTAAGTTCATTTATTCGAGTTATAATACCTTTGCTACTGAAGGAACAGAGTAACTGTGAGCTTTTGGTGGAGGGGCCTCATGTCCGGCATGAGCGACCGCAAACAACAACGACGCAACAACAGCAATCTGAAACAAATTCAGAGAAAAGTGGTTTTAAAGATTTACGCTTTTCATGTGGGTGGTGGTGGGTAGCACACCAACCAGGCACATCCGAAACAAACTTAATGTCATGGCCACTCTATATAAGCCCAGACTTTTGAAAGAATCACAATTTCAAACTTTTGCCAGCTAAACCACTGTGCAGTTAAAAAAATCACAGTTAAATCCACTGATTTCAAGTATCATTTTAGTTTGGGTTTCCGCAAAAATACCACGAGTACGTTTTTCAAAATCCCGATCAGTGAAGTCCATACCTTAGAAATCATCCTGACGACTCGTTCAGAATTGCAACCTGCCTTTTAGAAAACACTCAACAATTTGTTTGCTCAAGAGGTATCTCCTTGAAAGATGAAGCTTAACTGTGCACCATGCCATGAGGCCCTTATCTATATATATACGGTTTCAAGAAAATGTTCCCCAACCAGGAAGAAACAATTAGGTGGAAAAAAGGAAAGATCATTGCTAAATGAGGGTGGGAAGTTCCTCTCGTCAAACTCTATGAAGAACACATACCACCTCCATTTTGCTGTCACGTTATATATTAGTCTTTACGCTAGAAAATAAGCTCTTTTATTTTGAGTGGCCAGCCACAGGTACACCACAGCACCGCAACGCAAATGAAGAGTCTCAAACGCACATTTATTTGGTCTGTCTACCATGTCATGTCACTGACATGTGTTACATCAAAAAGGTAAACTAAGACATCACATCAGCAGAGTGGAGCAAAAACACGGAGTGAATCTATAACAGAGAAAACATTAGCCAGTCTATAACAGTTTCTTTGTTCCTCATTCACGTACTCATATTAAAAAAAGTGTGCAAAAAATGCATGATGTGTGTGTGTGTGTGTGTGTACATGTATAAAAATGTATTTCGTCAATTCGTCTTGAACACCGCCGACACTCCAAAAATCTTGCATGCTTGCATCTTGACATTTTTTTAGGGTAAAAAAATCCACCGTAGTAAGTTTACGTACATACTACGTGTTTATACGAATGTGTAATGTACCACAACGTGCATAGCTCATTAGTTTGAATAAACGATTTGCAATTGACTACCTGGCCATCTTTATATCTACTTATTATGTAACTTTGCATATAGGTAATGTACATTACGTATATATATACGTATATATATATATATATTTTATTATCCAACGCAAACTGTCAATGAGAGACGCACGGTCGCTTTGATAAACATTAAGACTGCCGTTTCCTCCGACGAAGGCTTCTTAATCATTTCTTCACAAAATGCATTATTACCTATATACAGGCAGTGTAAATCGTCATCATCGCCATCAGGCACTGATGCTGCTGCTGCTGCTGCTGCACCACATTGAAATGGATCTCAGAAAATTTCACTTTTCGACTTGAAACTGCAAAGTGCTATAATGCATCATCATTTCCTTCACCACTTGGTTCCTATCTTGCAAAAATTTTGTAGTTAGGATCTTGATGCCGATGCTGATGCGATGCCGCACCACCATTGACGTTCCCCCCCTGATCACTTGTTGACGCCACTTTGCAAAACTGCAAAAGGGACACTAACAATAAGGGAGCTACTATAACTACTAACTAATGCACACATTTGAAAAACAAGTAAGTACCTACTATCTGAATCACCTATCGCGGTGACACACTCTTCAAGATTGAAAAAGCAGGTATTGACGCCTAATTACTTATTGTACCACCACTACCACTGCTCATAACGGATGCAAGCTTTTTGATGCTGTGAGTGATGCACTATTTGTTCGTGATTTGGTGGTCCCTTTCCTTCAAAATGATGAATTGATACTTGTCTTGTGAGTTATAGTCCAGCCAGGAGCCAAACTACACGAGTTTTTACACGCATCCATCTACCCCCATTTTCTTGGATGGATCCCTATATGTTTATTTTAATGTGATTTGACAACGAAAAATAAAGAATCGCTTAGAACTGTAAATTTAGTGTACGCTACGCTAGAAGTAAGTAAGTCGCTTTTGATTAGATGCTTGCCCACATCCATTTCCGGTTTTTGATTGCATTGCGTGGCCGTCTTCAACGCAAAATTGGGGGAAGTAAAGCGTAAGTGTATGTCCGTCGATATTTTTCATTAGCATATATTTTCAACACAGAATGATTGTTGATGATTGCGATTACGACAGGCAATAAAGTTGCGCATTAATGAAGACTATGATTGTGTACACCGGCCATAACATTTTTCATGTTAATTGTCTTGTAAATTACGCATTTTATAGGGACTCGCAAAATTTTGGAAATTCTTTTAACTTGCATGGCAGCGCAGCGCTATTACGGCGTCAACCACGACGACGAAGATGGGCAATATTTAATAGGAGAAAAGGTTGGGAATGTGATAAATCGCGTTGCATGTGTGAAGATGTTAATGATTATGACAGTTGGTGTCTTTTAATAGAACACGCTTTCTACATCCTCGTTTACTCTGTCATTATCCATGGTATAATAATTTACAACAGGGATGATGCCTTCACATAATAAAATGCGTACGTAATTAAACTTTATTGTAGTCAATGAACATTCTCTCGAGGGATGCTGTTTAACGACTTAGAAAGGTAATTTAATCACACTAATTTATTCCGTTTTTTACAAGAAAATGTTTCGTTAGAAAAGGGGTGTAATTACACAGGAAGATGATCTCCCAAAGGGAGATTTGGAATGCACTGTTATTTGAGTGTGAGTGAAATCGTTGTGATGATGCCGTTGTATGAGGTCTGTCTGTGGTAAGTTTCTTGAGCATTGTTGCGAGAAATGTATGCAAAAACTGACTTGGAAGACATTTCTGTGAAAGTGAGCAATACGATTGACATGAGGTTTTTTTTAACAAATAACAGAAGGACACATCACATGCATCGTTTTAAAATGAAAAACCTTAGTTTCTTTATTTTCCTCACGTCGCCTACGTCAAATTTGTTAACCCCCTACTTGTGTCAACTGTGTACCTAGCCCAAATCACTTTTCGATATTTTTTCACCGAATTGGTACACCGTATTTAATTATATGTTTCTGCATGCATTTTTCTGCAATGTACAAACTGCATCTAATCGTAAGACTCAATGCATTATGCATATCTGATTATCTGTTGACTGCAGGCAACTTTCCGTTGTTGAATATTTCTCCAACTGCATTGCTTTGAAATTCTTTATAAAAAGTGGTAGGACCTGTGTCAGTTGCACTTTAGGTACATATGACGCACCATTCAAAGATTCAATAATCGCACAAAAAAGTTTTTTTTTCTTTTAGAATGAATGGCTGATCCATTTAATTTATGCTATTAAGGGCGATCAGGTTATGTTATGACTAAATGGAAAATGCATAATGGATGGCTGATTTATCGGATACATTTGATCTGGTTTAGAAATGGGCTAATGTATTTTATGATGTAATTGAGAGAAAAAAANAATGAATGGCTGATCCATTTAATTTATGCTATTAAGGGCGATCATGTTATGTTATGACTAAATGGAAAATGCATAATGGATGGCTGATTTATCGGATACATTTGATCTGGTTTAGAAATGGGCTAATGTATTTTATGATGTAATTGACAGAAAAAAAGTGTTTTGAATTTAAAGAATAGTTAATGCAAAAATTCTGGTTGGATAAATAATTTATACAATGAGATAAAACGTATTCAAGTTGACACAATATATTTAATATAACATTTAATCATAGCAAATCTCAGAAGACACCGTCACCGTATACATAATTGAGTCAAATAGGCCATAAGAAAAAATGACAGAAGTCAATAATCGGAAAAATCCTGCCGTATCTTCTTCGCATGGATTTGCTCCTCCATCAGCCGCCGTCAATGAACCCTCCTCCTGTGTACGAAGTGTGAACAAAAAAGTTCAAATTAAAACCTGCTACAAATTGACATCATTTAAAGCAATATTAATTAATCTTCAAATTTAAGCATACTAACCTGTCCAGCTGCTGCTGATAGAGACTTTTCAGTCTGCAGGTTCCGAGCCCGTCGGGGGCGTGGAGACTTCTTCATAGTCTTCTTCACACGTCTATCCCTATTCCGAGCTTTCTTTTTCTTCAATTCAATTTCAAATTCCTCAACAAGAATAGGGCAATTGAGGTCCTGCACAGCCACCCAGCTGTTTTCAGAGTCCGGATACCCAGCCCACTTGACTCGATACATTAATTTCTTTCCCTTGACCTTCTTCTTTGCTAATATTTTCTCCACAGCAAAATACTCTTCCTGGTCGGACCCGTTCTCCTCCTCAGTAACTATCCCTCTAGATTCCTTCTTCGGCTCATCGTTCTCCCTTGTATCCACCTTGCTTACGAAGATCCCCATGTTTTATCCACTTCTATATAACTTCTAAAAAATAAACACACTAATAATAATTGATTTAAAGTCCACGTCACAACTACTTGGCTTGTAGCGATTGAGTGATTGATTGTGTCCATTCGAAAGTGTAATGTAGCTGGAAGTTGATTTGGGTAATAAAGACCTCGATACAGTTGAAAATGAGAAATAGTTCATTAACACATCACCAATGACCATTATAACTTATAACATACGTATGACACATGAGATCAACCATATTCATATATTATTTATAAAAAAATATTACTTCTTCTACCACACCGGCACCTAATTACGATAAAAATTAGTTTAACTTACTTACTTACAACTTGCGTCGACTTACTTACGTTGCAAAAAAAATCTTTTTTTCTCAGTGTCTTCAATTAAGTATTTTTGCTGAGCCCAGTTTCCACGATTTTGTGAACGGACAATAATACCTATATCTCTTAAAAATAGAACAACTCTTCTCGAAAAGATATTATACCTATATTGTCAGCAATTCAGCACCTCAAAACGAGAGAAACCAGCACCTCGCGGACAAGATTGACAGCGTTGAAGTACTGCCAAAGCCTTAACCAAGGTTGAAAATGAATATATAATTCCGTCGTATTGTTATGCTAATAAAAATTTACATAACAAAAGATATTCTACATAAAATTTGTATAGCAAAAGATCTTCTGGAACATTCTAGAACATTCTTTTGTTATGTAAATTTTTATTAGAATAACAATACGGAGAATTACTGTGCGCCTAACCCAAGGTTGAACCTCTGAGCCAGATTCTCATCTATTGTTATGCTAATGAAGTAGCCAAGAAGTCATCGATGAGTGCATTAGCATATGAATGAAAGTGGGTG
>JAANSN010001404.1:0-34045 GCA_036850665.1 Dicranocentrus wangi | reverse complement strand
AAAAACCAGAGTTGTCTATAAACTACACACGGAGCGGACAGTTCAGTTCACGAACCTTATGCTAAATTAGTTGCAGTTTGGCAATGTTTTGATGATTATAGTAAATACAGTGCTGCTGAGCGTCGTGTCGTGTCGTCCTTTTCCCCGTCCCGTACCGTACGACTCACAATCAGTCTCATCTCATCGCTCTCGAAAACTCTATCTTCATTTCATTCATTTTACATTCACTCATTTTTTTAGCGTGGACTCGCTAGAAAATGAAACAGGATTCAAGGGGAGAAGAAGATACGATACGATGCGGAGGAAACATTGGATAATATAATAATAATATGGTAAATATACTATTACTACTACTACTTGCTATACACTCATCTAGTCTCTCTCTAGTGCGTATAGTGCCAGTGTTTTAACTGGGATTTTTTTTGTTTCCTACCACAAAAAAAACGACAGAGCTTGTATAGATGAGAGCTCAAATCTCATCACATCACCACCACCACCTCCACCGCCAGCATACGAAGAGATTATATGAACTGGCTGAAAAAAGCCAACATGAAAAGCTGCTATTACCTAGATATTATTGACTAGAGAGAGTTGAGTTGAACGTGGTTCTCTTCTGTCACATGTGTGGACCTGGAAGGATTCTTCTGAACTGTTTTCATCATATAGCCCATCTCCTTATTCTCACATCAACAAAAAAAACTTTTTTTTGTACGGATACGGTTCTTGATTCCCCTTTGCGTGGTGGTAAACCTCTCTCTCTCTCTCTCGCTCTGCGTGTGCACCTTCAAAAACTGGTGGTGGTGTGGAGCGAGAGCTACCTTGCAGTTCCAAAGGCCTGATGTCATCGACCAACTTAGAAAACTTATCCTCCGCGAACAACCAGCAGCACAGCGCAACAACACTTGCCACAAATGCTCTATCTCTCTCTCTCTCTCTCTCTCTCTCATCCTCATCCTCTCTCTTGAATGTGAAATGAGCTCTGAAGACTGCTACTACTAAAACTCTTGCATGCTTCACAATTCACAATGATGATCCTCCTCTAAACTCTAGCTGAACTTGATGTATCTTTCAGAGGAGAACCGAACGGTCGTCTTGATGATCATCATCTTTTTTCCATCCGATGATCCTCCCTGCACTTCGTTGAATTTCTCCCAGCTCCAAAATTTCTAAGGAACTGATCTAACACCACACCACCAAGCAGAAGAGCATACTGTTGCATTTTTTACCAGTTTCCTAAGCATGGAAAAATTCTGACTGTGTGATGTAATCATCATATTAAAACAGTTCTGTTTTCTCGCAAAACCCTTTTCCCCCTTTCTTGGGCGCATGTGGCTCCCATTTGCAGCATCATATCAATTTTACCGAATTATGTAACTGTGGATGACGGACATGGGATTTTCAGATGAAATGCATATGCATGTGTAAAAAGAGCAGAAAATGAATAGCATGCAGATTTTGACTTAGTTTCCCCCTTTATTTCAGTTTTCCAACATGCATTATTATAAACTCTATATTCCGGGAGCGGATTACAAAGCATGTCATGATGAAAGTGACAGTTTGATTATTAAAACATTCCGAATTTGGAAACCGAATTAGTTGTTATTTGATTATGATGACCCCCAATTTGAAGTCGGGGGAATTGGTGTATTGATTTAAGGTGTTTAGCTCCTGATCCCCAAAACGGCGGATTGGCAAGCCTGTGCAAAAATACATAATACTTGTTGTATTTGTTTGATTTTCGAATTGTATGTTTTAAACTTTTTGAGCAATATTATAGAAATTTTTATCATTATTACGTTTAAAACCTCGACGGCTGCGTTCATGTCCTGTCCGGCAGCACTGAATTCCTTTTGAATACAGCTTCCATACTGACAATCATATCAAATCAAATCAAATGCTTTACTTGCAAATATCATATTGAAAAAAGTATGAATACATAACTTATATTGAGAATGTTTTGTTACCGCTGGGATTTTAGCTGGCTGACTGCAGCTAACGCCAACATTGGCAACGGTGTTCATTGGACCTCCAAACAGTTGGTTTTGACATTTCACGAAGTGCTCTTTACCCTGAACCATGGCATCAAAACCTTAGAACATCTTTCAGTGTCCGGAATGACGATATGTGTTTTAAGAATCTTACCGGCGCCTGGTCGTAGCATCCAAAGAACTTGTCGATAACGGCTTGGCTGTTACGATTGACGGGGCAGTAGCAAAGTTTACCCACGATTTTCAGGGTGGAGGCCAGATTGCCAAGGAAGGATGCGGATTCAGTGACGGAGGATCCGCAGACGAACAAAAGGGCTACGAGTAAGACAACCTTCATTTTTTCGGTTTTTTGGAAGGGGAATTTTGATTGGTTGTTGGTAGAGGAAGCTTTAGATGGATTTGATGGTGGAGTTCAATTCACCGCTGGATTTTATACTTCTTTTTTTGGAATGTATGCACAAGTCAGGTGAGTCCCATTTTATAATAGGTAATTCCCTTTTCATTCCAGTTTGCAGATCTTCAATGTCAATGACAAAAGGGAATCACGTTATCCCAGTCTTCTTGAAAGCAACCATGGCTCTCTCATTCATCAAGCTAAATCGCGAGCTGAACTTTGATTTCCAAAAAGTGCATATTCATCACGTCATTTAGCACCGCGAAATGGAGAGTCTGCGTGTGTATTGTATGCTGGCAAATATTTTAACAAGTTGCATTCTTTCACCAAAATAGCTATATACGATAACTGTGAAGTCTTTTGGATGATGGAAAAAGCGGACCAGTAGTTCCACCAGCTCGATCATCATCCCCAGTTATTTGCATAAGAATCCGAACAATCCCCTTCTGAGCGTCCACTCTTCGCCACCATCACACTTTATAATTTTATTATTACAGGTTCGCACTTTGGACTTTGTACCTTGTACCAGGAGCTGATCAACCCGATCGAGCCATTCGACTGAATTAATCCTAACTTTAAAAAAAAACGTGTGTGATTGCACAGTTGACAGCTGCAGCTTTAGTTGTTTCTGCTTTGGGTATTTCCCCAGCTGGCGGCATAACTGCAACTTGGGTTGTCGTTGTCGCAATTTGGGATTTTTCCTACCAAGTGGTCCAACTGAAAGCAAAGGAATTGGAATGGGATTATACACTTGCTCCTTACCTCGCTCTCGCACTCGGAAGACAGGTGAAAGAGGAAGCGGAAAAAACAGTTGTTGAAAACTTGGCGACTCTAAACACCGGCTGTCAACGCCATACAAAGCCGTGTTGAATCACTTTTGTCAGTAGTGAGTTGACATGATACACAAATTGGGATTAAGACTCACTTTAAGGATAACTGTAAAAATCAGTTGAGTACCTGAATGAAAGACTGCGAGAGAACGCGACATAGGTATAATGAATGTGCGTAGAAATACGTTTTAAGACGCAGACGCCACGAAAATGGCGAACAAAAACCATTGGTATTTGGATGGCTTAATATGACGCTTTGAACGAAGGAATGTGGATGGTGTGCGGATGCGGAAAACGCTCCTAGTTTTCCTAATATTTGGAATAGGTAACTCAATCAATAGCTGAAATTGAAGGATGATAATGTAGTTCGGTTATGATATGACCGCAATTTTAATAGATATTCCAGGTAATTTAAACTACCTACTTAAAAACTTTCGCTTATAATGATCTTTTAAACTCGGGGTCGGGTTGGAAGCCCCTGATGTCGATGTCAGGTTGAAATTCCCCACTGAAACTGAAACCCTTCCGCATTCCAATTGTTCTTGTTTGTGCCAAACAAACCAAGTAAATGAAAGGTCAACAAAAAACGATTCCGCAGAACTAGGGCAAAGCAAATCATCCACAATATATACCTATACGCATTCCCAGCCTTCCTCCCAAATGTTTCCCTGAGGAAGCCAGAAATCTCAAATATTAACCTAACCTCGATTGAAATTGTATAAAAGCTTGGAGGGTTTTGAGTAGGTCATCACTCATCAGTCCGCCGACACTTGTATTTCATTCAAATCAGTTTTTTACCAGTTTCAAGGAAATCTGAAACTCTGGTTAATTTGGAAGTGAATATTATCTTTTACAGAGAATTTCCAGAAAGCAGACAGACAAAATAAGACAACATGGCATCCAAAACGATTCTCCTCTTGGCACTCTTCGCGTCCAGTGTCTCTCTCATCCTCTCCATTCCACAACAAGTAACGAATAATCCACTTTAAAATTGAAATTCCCGTGTATTTACGTCCCCTTTATTTATTTGCTCACTTTTTAAAATATACAATTTCCTCTCGTTAATTTGCTTTGTAGCATCCAATTCACATTCTCCCAGTGCCTCAACAACCCGATGCATCTGTTGACCAAGTAGATCAAATCCAGGAACCTGTTGCCGCACCAAATGAGCTGGACCTCAGCCACTTGCCTCAAATTAGCCCAAGAACATTTGGAAGTCGTAAGTTCACCTTCAACATTTTTTGGTAACATGAATGAATGCCTTTGCGCCTGTACGAAATATGGAATTAATGGAATTGGAATCACAGTTCTTAAATCATGTCGTGTAATTGCACTTTTTTAAAACCAGTTTTCAACCTTTCGGCTTACCTGGCTGGTGCCCCAAATAACAGTGCTGCCCTGAATTTCATTCCTCTCATTACCATCCTCTCTGCCAAGGGACGTTAAAAATGTGTAACAAAATCAACATTTTGTATAATAACCTTTTAGTATACGTCTTTTTCCTGCAATTATTTAGTACACTAAAAATAAGCTCTAATACAATTATTATAGATTTAAAGTCTGCTTACATATACATTTTGTCAAAGTCATTTACTTCATCTGTGTAGAATGAATATATAAATGGTCTGTCTTAATAAACTGAACTAAGTTTTAAAAGCAAAAGAGAGTTTTATTGAAAATCCCGTGATGCACATTCACAATTACAAACTTAAAAAAACTCCTCATGTGCATTACATTCTGACTGGAACGCTTGTATATTTTGAATTCGTTTCCTATTTCAATTTCATATTTGTGAGTTCGCAAATTCTCATAAAATCTTCATCGCATCGCTTCATAAAACTTTTGCTTGATAGAATTTACACCTGTATGCTAACCCGGAATAATTTGCAACAACACATCTGTTTATAAAACTCATTGTGCTGGCATACAAAAATAAAATTTTGTACACACAAATAAGTTTCCAGTTAACATCAAGCAAATATTATTTGATACTTTGATTTCGATACATTTGTGGTAGTACACCAAAATTATGTGTATCGTTTAACCATTGAACATCGCATAGGTAATTCATGTCTTTTTTCTACATCGTCATTCTCAACTGCTACCCAGAATCTTTGCTCCGCAAAATTATCTCAATGTATGTAATACCCTTACGAAAAACCGTTCAAGCGTATCGAACAAAACACCTCTCACCTCCCCTCCCCACCTACCTGCCACCTGCATCATCAGCAGCTCTTGCATAAAATATTATTCGCGGTCGGAATGTTTTTACGGATCAATAAATTTGTAAATCTATTCAAAGAAGCCACGAGTTTTCGTCTACTTGATAATTACAACACCGTGCCGTGGTGGTGGCGTGGCGGATATCGTCGTTTACGCCTCAAATCCAAAGAAACTACACTATAATGATAAAGAGGAACACGATGAATTACCTATGCACTTGGAGATCCAATTCCAATATTGTTGCAGGCATTAGCTCACATAAGCATAATAATAATATATAATGAAATACGCTATGAATCACAATTAACGTATCAATTTGCACATTGATCATTATTGCATTGTGTACAGGTGCAATGCGCATCAGCAGCCAACCAAGCCAGCCAACAAAGAACAAAAAATTGTATTTTTTTATAGCACGGTTAAATTTGGTGCAGTTAGTACTGCTCTGCGCGTTGAACATTATTAGTACGTGGTAAATGTGCTAATACGAGGCTTGCATTTTACACTTTTTTTTGTTTAACATTTACCTAATATTATTATACATACTTTATCTACTTACTACCAACAACAATCCCGTTCCTAACAATGCATTTTTGCGAGTTTAGCTCTAGCTATTTTTGATTGTTGTAAGGATAGTGTGTTAAAAAATGTTTTTGAGCTACTCCAACTCGGCCAACATGGTATACATTATCCATCTTTATAAATTCATCATGATGATGCTAAAACAGAAAAAAACATTCTTCTTAACGTTTATAACGTGTGTACCAACCACCACCATATATATAACTGCTGGCAAAATAATCGTGTAGGAAGGGAAGGGTTCTTTTGCAGTAATAGTCGTCATATCACGCAATTGTTTTATGGATGAGTGACTCTCCTTCTCAGCAGCACTAAAAGGATTGGTTTGATGATGCCATCATCATCAACATCATTCTAGCCAAATCCATCTTTCCACCTTGATTCTGATACATTACCTTTCGTTGTTGGCCTGTATTATCGTTTCCGTTGTGTTTTTGTTCACATCCAAAATATTACTACTACGCATTAGCATTATTTGACGAAATTTTTGTTGAAGCTTAAAATAAAAACAAAAGGGGAACTTGCCCAACTTTGAAAATATGAGGTGGTCCCTTTTAATTGTGGTCGTGATACCACTTGTTGTGGTGGGCGAAAGTTACAAACGTTCATCAGCCAACACCGATCAGCACGTTAATTCTGTTCGTAAGTAATCTCGATGTTTTTAAAACTTGGAAGTGTGTCTTTGTTCCTCAACAGTTTCATCCAGCTAATAATAACCATATCACACATATGTTATGTTTGAGCAGTTTACGATGGCACGTCCTTTGGAGGATGTCGCAAAAGGCACCCCGAAAACCGGAGTCTTCCCGGAGGGGCCGAGGCATGCATAAGCCATAAGCCTATCAAAGTGAAGGGAGTTGAAAAGGTGAGCAAGAGGCTCTGCGCGGAGGGATACGAGTACTGCTCAGTCTCCCACAAGTCCCTCCATCGTCTCTCCTGGAAGTCTGAAATCATGCCAAAGTCGTGCTTCGCATTCCATTACAAGTATGACCATTTATACCTATACCTAGTATTATTACAATTCACGAATTGCAATTAATATAATGGAGGATTAAAATCAAAGTGAGTTAAAACATTAATTACCATCCGATATTAATATTAACCGCTTTGAACACAATAATTTGTAACAGAAAGCAAAAATTCGCTGGCTACGGACACAACTGCCACCGCAATCTCTACTTTGACGGACTCCTCTGCTGCCCCTCCAATACTCACAGAACCACTCACAATCATCGTATTAAATCCAACAAAATTAATCACCTTCAGCATGACTAGAAGAAACCTGCGTCAATCATCGAAAAAAGAATTGCTACTTACTTACCAAATAGAATTAAAAACCTATAAAGATTAAGAAAACACACGATGTTTTAGTTAATTAAACGCAATGCATATGATTAGCCATGACTTACTAAAACCATATAAAACAAATAAATTTCAGTATTACCTAAAATGATGATAGGTATTTTGTAATATGTACTGTCCACCTTCTCTGTTAATTGCATTAGCGAATGAGCCTAAAGCAAGTTAGCGAAAGGAAGAGGTCAAAATATTTAATAAAATAATCCTTTTTAAAAACAGACAAACTACAAATAGTAATTTGATTTGATATTCTTGTTAACATCCAACTTGGAAGGACCACCCACATCTCGCATTTAAATGACTGTTTATCCTGCATTAGTTTCAAAATGGATGTTTGGAAATGGAAACGAGAGCAGCCACCTGCCACCTCAATAACTCCATGAAGCGGAGGTGCAGAAGTTAGGCTAGCTTGTTTGTGTTGTGCGAGTGTAACAAAGAGAAAAAGCGTGCGTGCAGCATTGAGTGCATGTAAACACCGGGAAATGTGTGCAATGTTTGGCCTGGGACGACGGAGGACGGACGTCTTCACTTCGCGCACAGGAATAACAAAATACACCTGTCCGTTCCGTTCTTCCTGACTTACTGTCTTTTTACTGACATCACTCAAGGAGGAGATAATTAATATATATCTCGGCTCGGGTAATTTGGCTTTGTGCCACCTCACCTGAGCAGCGTTTTAATAAAACCTGACTACTGAACATATAGCTGGTCTGGCACCAAAAGAGGACGACGACTGGAAGGTTTCTCCGTTAAAAAGGAACGGGACTTATTTTTACACTGTTCCCACCTCGAAAAGTATTATTTTACTTTTACACACACAGGTTTTACTTGGGTCATTGTTGAGGTCATGCGCATTGGTGTATATTGAGTCCGGAGGTTCTGAAGTCATTTTTAATTTGGAAAGGGGTTCTGGACTGGTAGCCGATAGGTATGTGGCGTGACACTTAAGTACCAATATCATAAATTAATACAATAAGGTCGGCAATGTGTACGTGTGCATGTCATTTCTACATCAAAATTTAAAAGGATATATTCATTTTTTACTCCCAGTTTATTGGAATGGCGTCCAGCTCGAAACACGTAGAGCGATTGTCTGCAACCAAACAGCGGCAAAGCCTGGGGCAAATAAAGCAAGCAGAAAAGGATAAGGCTAATGCTTCAGCTGCTACTGGAACCCGGAAAACTATCAGAACAACTGTGGTTAACCCGAACGAATTAGGCTGGTATGATGTTTGCCTCCTCCTCCTCTCCTACCAACTTTAACTCTTTCACTTGATTGGAGTGAATCTAGCAATCAACAATGACATGAATATAAATTAGCAGCAATATTGCTTTTTATAAAATTATATTGAATGAATTTCTGTTTATTGGTAATAGGCCACACGTTTCCGAGGAAGATGAAATGGAACTTAAAAATTGCTTGCAGTCGTAAGTTTACATACTATCATATAAATTAATATTAATTAAAGCACCCACGACAGCCCACGACAATCTCACGTTCACGACATTCTAGTATCAGGTATTTATCCTTAAGCTGATAAAATTCATTTTTAGAGATTTGCAGTGCCTGAAGTTTCCTAATTATCATATTCCACTGCAAGAGATCAAAAAGATTGAGAAAAGTGAACGTCGTAAGTTTCGCAACATTTGGTGCACGCGGAAGTCTCTGGAGGTGGGATTTGATGTTGCCAATTATACCAAATTGAGGTACGCTTAACTATAAAAGTAGTGTCGTCCATAAATTAAAATGCAATTGCGAAATAAGAAATTAGAATGTCAATCCCGACACGGATATTATGTTTAATTAGGGCGGACCTTGCATTTGGAGTTAATTGTGTGTCTACAGCCATGGAACAGGATCTGCTGATTGGGCTAATCATTGAGAAGGATGTTGATCCTCCATTACTTACGAAGCTTCTAGTCCCAATTGCAACCGCGAAAGGTGTGCCAATAGTAGCTATAAGTGGCTTGAAGGATACGTGTCGTCAGATATTTAAAACGAGGTGCATAGCCATGGGACTCAAGGTTTGTAATTTATATTAAAACCTTTCTGTTAGTTCAAGCAAACGATGGGGCAAAGTTTATTGTGTACCTATGCTAATTCGTTTTTTTAAATAATAGGGGAGGTGTAATGAAATCGGCCATTCCTTTCACCGCATCTTCCAGCTAATAACATCCATATCTCGTAAAAGTGATTCCGACGAACTCGAAGACACTATCGAGCTTGCATCTTGTTCGACATCTGAAATTCAGGTTACAGACTTTGTGTGCAAGACTCCTAGCAGTTCAGACGCTGAAACTGCCAATTCTGGAGGGACGGCCAAGCCGGGGTCAAATACTACTGTACAAAAACGACAATCGCAGCATATTGAAGGTACCGAGTCTTTGGGTACTGGTGTTTACAAGTCGCCAAAGATTCGTAAATTATAGAAACGAGGACATTTTCGCGATAAGCTATGAAATTATATATGGAGACAGTTTATTCATCTATTTTGGTGTATTTTTTTACCATCCAATAAGTCCACCGTGGGTTTAAATGTGTTTCATTCAACTGTAAAATTAAAGTCATTAATGGCAAATCAAAATGAAGACCGAACATTAGAAAGCGTACCACGACCGTTTTGTTGTATTCATGTTGAATGTTAAATGAAATTCATTTCAACACAAAGAGTATAATAATGCTATACCGCAAAAATATCACAATTCTTAGCAAACGAAACTAGATGAGCGAAACCGAAATGTGTGATGAAATTTTGCGTATTATCGCTCGTTACACGTGTGACCAACTAAACCCAACAAACCCAAGCAGATTATATTTTTTTCACCATGTTATATACCAAAGTATGACCATTGAATCCAATGTCCTGTTTTTAATCCCAACATAAATATACACTTTATGCGTAACAGTAATGGCCGGGCCGTGGTGGTATGGTGTGTGGTTTTACCGAGATTTGGTTGACAACGGCATCAAACCAATTTCAACTGTTATTGTATGTCAAACTGAAGTTTAAGTGGGGTGGTTGCAACGGCCAACGCTCAGTGGACACGCGACCAGGGAGGTGTCACAATAGCTGCAACACCATACACAGGATTGACATCGGCTCTGATGAGTTCATAGGTCACACCGGTATTCATTCTCTATACCTGTAATGGCCAAAATTAGGGAAAAAGGTGGGATCTATCCCTTATTTCGGGAAAATGAATAAATCAGAATAAGGATTTGAGTTATGGTTTATGGTTATGAATCTCACTCGATTCGATTTAAAGAATCATTTTCATTCATCATGCAAGCTGTAATGCGTATTAGTATGAGAGTTTAACATAACATATATTTCTCCAGTTGCGTTTGTTGTACTTTGGCGTGGTGGTGACAGCGACACTTGGGCTTCGTATAAGGCTGACCAGCCGATTAAACTAACTCAGTCCAGGCTAGTTAAAGCTACACAACTAATCATTTTAACGTGGCTGGTAGTTTAGTTTAGTTACAAGGGTATATAACCCATCAGGCAGGAGTATTGGAAAGATAATGGGATGATAATATATGTGCTAGTTTCGTTTGGTTTATTATATGTTCTCTGTATTATACAGCTTGAAATATCTTGTGTAATAATAATATACGGGCGGTGGCGGTGGTGGTGGCCTACTCCGGCCTTCCTGGCCACAGCAGTTTGCTATCGTTGAGGTTTTTTTTAGAGATGAGAACACCATATACTTATATACGGCTCCTGTGGCTATGCATTAATGATATATGAAAAAGAATATAACAGCATGGTATAGAAGGCGAAGCCGACCCTCCCCTCCCCAGAGTGAATTGCAGTTGTCCTTGTCTCTCTCTACCATCGCCCCAGCAACTCCCCCGTCGTGCCGTCAGTTTTTTTTATCCCCACGCATATATGTACCACCATATCCCATGTACCGACCGACGACCGATGATTCTCCTCAGCCAAAAGCAAAGAGCACCACCACCAGCGCAGCACTCAACTATTATAACTATGCCTCTATAACCCATCATATTATCGCGTAAAACATATGTACATCACATGCCTAGGTAATATATTTGTAGAAAAGGAAGCAATGGGAGCATCGCTAGTAAACCCATATATATTCGCTGTATAATTCTCTGAGGAGGAGAAACAAGCTTCGTGGTTCTGATTGTAACTCTGACTGAGTGAGTGAATCCGTTGGAGCTGGTTTGGTTTGCCTGCTTTTGCTGCTGCTGCGGTCCCCTATAATCCACTATCCATGCATTATCATTATCATCCGAACTGTCCAAAAGTGATAATAATGAGATTTCTTCACTTATTACGACCACATCTTCGTGCATACCATTTGCCTACCACTTTGATGGCTATTTAAAGTTGTGTGAAAATGACAGGCTCATACTTACTTTTAACAAGAGTTTATTTGTTTGAATCCTGTTGCATATTGCATTTTAGAGTACCTTCTCCCCTCGTCTCAAGTGACCTGCTTGTTCATGAAAATTTGCAACTCGCAGTCCAGTTGCACGTTACATAAATGCCTTTGTTTTGCCTAAAATTCAAAATCCGAAGACGATATACTGTTTAACGCGTACAATCTATACTGGAGCCGGAGCCTATATAACGATAGAAAGAAAGCTGTGTAGTACTCCTCCTTGTCCATCCCGGCATAGGCATACCTGAGCCCGATTGAATTTTTTTTGAATGCTTATGTAAAGTAAAAAAGTAAAAAGTGAATCTCCATTCGAGTTGATTATCATCTGAAAAGGTAAATATGGGAAAGGCTGTGTTGGCTTGATTAGAATTTACAAGTGATAAATATGGGCTATTGGTAAAAAATGGTAAGTGAATGATGGAGCCACAATGACGAGTGGAGTTGGTTGGGTTGAGTCAAGTAGGAATGAAACTACCTAGGTAGTTAAGTAAGAGGGGCTCGCCTCGTCGTTCCATTCCATTTCCATTCCACATGCCATAATAGAGGAGAGGGAAGAGGGAGAGGATGAGAGTGAGTGAGGAAGGAGCAAGGAGCCGACCGAGCAACCCATTCTCCACCACTGTCGTCGTTCCCCCTATTATCATCAATACCCCACATTGGATATTCATTCCCCATTCCAGCCAGCAGCACTGCTGACGACGACTTCACTTCTTGCACTATCTTATTCACAAAGTACAATACAGAGGAAAAAAAATATAAAATATAATACAAACTCATATAACCAGTCCGTGATGATATTTAAGTGCTTAGTCGCAGGAGCTTGTGCTTGCCAACTCAACTCAACCCAGAACATGCCAGCTAAAAGTAAGAACGTAACGTGTGGAATGATGTTGCCTTGTTCTCCTTTACAAGGAAATGAGGATGAAGCATGGGGTTTGGGTTTGGGTCTCTCTCTGGGTAGAAGGTAAAAAAGGAGAGGAGAGGTACGGCCTGGGTGGACAGGACAGACTGACAGAAACGCTTTTATCGTGTAATAAGGCAAAGGCTGGTTTCGTGTTGGTGGTGGTGGTGGCAATGTGGCAACGGAGAACTTTTGCAGAGCCCAGAGCAAAAAGAGTGCTGAGGAGTTTTTGTAGTAGAACGAGAACCTCTTCTCTCTCCTTCTCTCTCTCTCTCTATACGCCACCAAGAAATAGTCATCGCAGCAGCAGCAGTTGGAGTGCGAGTGGGGATAAATGTGTAATGTTGAAGTTGAACTACTGAGCGAGGCCATGCAGGCGTATCTTTTTGGCCCAACCACACGCTATGGATGGATATGGATATAAAGTATAATATGCTCTCTGGCTGATCCCATATAATATACCCTTTCCACGTCCACATCCACGTTTCCCCTCTTGTTTCCCCCACGAGAACCAACGTATCTGGTCCTCCCCTCGCCTTCTCCCCTCTGGCAAAGAGACGGTGGCGACGACGATAATGTTGGCTGAGGAAAAAACACTGCCACTCGCTCGCTCTGCCTGCCTGCCTGATCCTACTTTGTTGCTGCTCAGAAAAACGTGATGATGATGATGATGATGGTGATGTGATGGGGCTTTTCGTACGTACGTATAAGGATTCTTCTTCTCTTTTTGAGGCAGTGCTTTTGCTTTGGTGGTGGTGCTGCTCCTGCCTGATGCTGGCTGGGCTCTCCTCTCTGACAGAAAAGCCGTGTGGGTTTTTTGGGTTTTCTGTTTTATGTGGGGTGCCTGAGAGTAAGATCTCTTTTTACTGCCATTACTTACTTCGTTGTTACTTCACTTCGTGTATTGGGTTTTTTTTTGTTAGGGCTTGCAGCAGCAGCAGCAGCAACAGCCTCCTAAAGTATAAGCTCCGGTCGGTACTCTCCCCCACTCTCATTCCATTCCCCTCCTTACCTTACCATCAATGTTTCTCTCCCCACACGTCCAAAACTCTGCCTGCACTGCATGGCTCACTCATGGCTCCTCGCTCGTCTACTCACTGGCTCATGCTCTGCCTCCTCTCGCTCCGTCCTCTCATTGTGGGAATGGGAATTTGGGAATGCTGTTTTGGATAT
The DNA here is from genome assembly GCA_036850665.1 of Dicranocentrus wangi. NCBI lineage: Eukaryota > Metazoa > Arthropoda > Collembola > Entomobryomorpha > Entomobryidae > Dicranocentrus > Dicranocentrus wangi. The sequence continues at coordinate 20,185 of JAANSN010001404.1, read as the reverse complement.
GGATAAAGGGAGTTGTTGTTGATGGTTGATGAAATCGAAGGTCTTCTTATCTACGTGTCTAAACTACTTTGTACTTTGCTTCACAGCAGTAATAATAACGCAACGCAACAGCACCACCACCACTCGTTTGAGCAGCAGGCAGACACCCCTTTTTCCTCTCCCCTCTCCTCCTGTAAGTGCTGCTGCTGGTCACCCACCACCAGCCAGCCACCAAGTTGTTCAGTGTTACGTCGCGGATCATCCTGGTCGGACTAACTACTTCGACCATTTTCATATATCGCCTACTCCACATTACCCAGACGCAGACCCACAAGCAGAGGAGGTGTCCGTTACGCCGAAATAGCAGAAATACCCATAACTCCAAACAAACATACGTTTCCCCCGAACGGGTTGGCTTGGCTCACTTGGCTTTTGTCGTCAGCCATAAAACCCATTTGTGACGTTGTGTGACCTCTTACTAGTTTGGAGGATTTGTTCAGTGTTGTCGCCACCCAGTCACTGACTGATTGACTGTGTTTGCAGACCTGCACCGGGTGCTTCGACTCTCCAGTTGGTTACTTCAGTCCAGTATATATAGTGCTTTCCTTCTGTCATCGGTATTTGGATCATTAACTCGGGGAAAAGGTAAATAAGCTTTTATTTTTTGCTTTTTTAAATAGTCACACATTTTGACTTTTGACATGTAGTGCCGACAATTCTCCCGAACTGATACCACCCCAGAAGTTATAGAGAAAATAGTACCACCTTATTATCCATTCCAATCCAACCAGTGGTTCATAGAGGAAGGAGTTTTTATTTTACTTGGTAGGTTGTGACAATGCAGGGGGCATATGTTCAGCCAGCCAGACAGGAGGGCACAGTTTGCATTTTGGCTTTTAAGTCAAAAAGTTATATGCATGCACCATGTTTCAAGCGAAAAGATGATTGATATTTGATATTATAGTTAGTTATAACTAGTTATATATATTCACCTTGAAGGCGAAGGTAAATTGGTTTTGAACGCGTTTGTTGCGTAATTAATTACTAATCCGTAGGTATATCTGTCTCTCTGTCTCTTCAGCCATCTAAATGAACCTGGATATTATTATTACTATTATATTGCTTTATTGCTCTGCATTGTGCAATTGTGAACTGATTTGCTAGGGCACTAACTCCAATGCTGCCTTGTCTTAAAACACCACCACCTCCATCCGATGCCGATAGCTCTACTCTAAGAGCAAGCAAACGGCTGATGGTGATTTTTTTTCTCGTTACTACAAGTAGAATAGGTGGATGCATTTTTTATAACTCACCCTCACCGCACCGCCGCTCCTGATCAAGGATCCCCAGAGCCACAATAACAATTGCAATGCAATCCCACTCGAAAAAAATGATCTCCCATCTAAGAGATCGCAAAACTAGTAAAAAAACGACACAAGTGGGCAGGGCACATATTATGATACAAAGAAAAAAAATATATGCTGACTTCAATTGTCAAGAAGATGTGATCAGCATCAGCAGCAGCGCCAGGGAATATAGTAATAATAAGGACGATGATAAAACATTATTATCATCAGGTAGGATTTGGAAGTGGACAATGGTGTCGTTGTTGCTGTTATGGATGGGAGACGAAGCAGGGGATCATTACTAAAAAAAAGTACGAAGGGAAGAAAATATAGAAGAGAGGAGTTACAGGTTAGAGAACATAGTCTCTCTCTCTATCTCTCTCCTCCTGCCTCCTGCACACTTTTTTTTGTGTACATATATATACGGTTAGGTTAGGTTGGCAGGAGGAGGCATTTTTTACAAAAGAAAAAAAAGTGAACCACAGTATGGACGGACGGGATGGATTCATCGTCGTGAGACTTCAAGTGTGAGGAGAGGAGATGCATGTTGTTTGTTGCAGAAGACTATGAAGTGAAACCCAAGAGGATCAGTTTGCACTCCCAGGCAACTTCAGCTTTGGCTACCTTTGCCTTTGCCTTCCCTTGGCTGACGACGACTGACAATGATGTCTAGTTTTCTTAACACACACGCATCATCATCGTGATATTTCTTATAACAACAACAACGTGGTGCGTAATAAAAAAAAGGATTTTTCTTGGGTTTGCATTTGCATCTCACACGTCTCATTCCCTTTAAATCCCAATCCGTTGTTGAGTGTGTGTAGTAGTAGTAGTAGTAAAATATCGGCCCGCGACTTAGGATTTTAAGATGCCATTAAGATGTAATGTAACATTATGGGTAATAATAGCATCATCAACAAAGCTATCCGCAAAGAGAGGAGAAGAGTAGAGAGCACACACGAGATTATTATTATGACATGCATGCACCATGATTATGATGCACCCAAGAAGCACCTAAGGCCGGTCATAGTCTCTCATAACTGCGGTGATCTTGGTGCGGCTGCTGCGTGAGTGAGTGCGAGCGAGGTGGTTTCACTTGCTCATCTTATCATCCCACAACCAACCTGACTGAACGTTTGACTTACCATGAATGAAAGCCAGCACGACAACGTCACCCTGTGTGACAATACTGACAATTGACAATGACCAAGGCCGGTGATGGCTTGCTGTTGTAATACCTACTCTTAGCTTTAAACTTCATTTAAATCGTTATCATTACCCACGTTGCAATCTCGTAAATAATATAGTGGCAGTAGTTAGTAGGTATTATATTTTAGTTTGCAACTTGTTTCTTCCACTTTTGCCTCCAAAAGTCATTTTCCAAAGTCTAAACTTTTGCTGACATTCGTCTTTGAATTCTTTGTAGAAACAAACGTCTTTGCCAAAAAGGGACGACACCGGATATGGCCGACATGTCACGCCGACGCTCAGTCGGTCCTCCCCCTGAATCCAGGAAGCGGAAGTATGAGGAGCGGAATGAAGAAGGAGACTCTGACGACGGCTCCACCACCGACTTCCCTTGTCAATATTGCTCAGCAGTGTTTGTTACGGAAATTAGTCTCAATCGCCACATGTTGACGTTTCATGATGGGGCGGACTCCGGGATAGTGGTCGTAGATGAAGATGTGAAGCCAGCTCTGTACGTTGAGGATGAAACTGAAGAAGGAGACACGTATCAGGCTTATGATGAAGGGGAGAATGGAACGGGGGGATACTACGACAATGAGACCGAAGAGGATTACTATTATGAAGAGCAGCATGATGCATCGATCAATGAATTTCTGGAGACTGGCGATGACACAGCTCAGAGCAACGGCACAAGCTTCTTGTACAACTCCTTGAATGGGAATGGCGGCCAGGCAGGATCCAACTCTGGCCAAAAAGGAATAAAACCCAAGTTATCCTCTAATGACATTGCTGTAGTGCTCGCGCAAGTGGAGGAAATGACCGAAAGCACGAACAGCGAGTTTGTGACTTGTCCATTGTGCCACAAGACCTTTGGCAGGAAGGAGTTGTCCATTCACATCTCTTGCGAGCATGGGGGTGCCAAGTTTACATGTCCTTATTGCGGAAGGTATGTAGGCATATGAATTTCTCGACCTCAATTATATTAGATGACTTCAGCAGTCGGCAGTGAAATGTCTACGTAGGTTGGTTAGATTGACTGAAATATGAATCTTTTTGACATGACAGGCACATTTCCAGACGTGACCATTTGAAGCGGCATATAAAGTAATTAAATATATTAAATAAGGCTGATACCTATAGAAAGTGAAAAATGGCGCATTTTAAATTACATGCGTTTAATTAAATGTATGTTTTGCCTGTGATTGCAGGAACGTTCATCCCGACAAATGCACAGACACGGAAATCGGTCCGTTCCCCAGAAATCTCAACCTGAGCAGGGCTACCAATTCGCAGAAGAAGCTGACCAGTCCTGTAATGAACATTGTGAGTTAACCTGAATATAGAATGAATATAGACCTGATTAAATATAGAAAATGCTTACAAGGCGTAGGTGATTGCTTGGTGAACATACTAATAATAACAATTTTCAATTCTGTTACGTGGTGTAGCATATTCATGAGCAGAAGGAGCATCAGCATATTCAGCCTCCATCCAACAAGCTGCTACCCATTTCCATCATGACTCCACGAATCACAGTCGAGGAGGACGACGACGAAGAAGAGGATGATTTTGAAGGGGAAGAGGATTTGACACCTGGAAACGGGCTACAAATGGTGTCGGACGATGGACATGAGAGTCAACACCAGGACCAAGACTCAATGCAAATTACTGTGGAGCCCGAACTACCATTTCATGATCTCAATGACATGGACTACAACGACAATGAGGATGACTATAACACGCCAAGCTTTTTAATGGATTCCTTCCAGCAATATCAAGAACAAAAGTATAGCCACCACGGGATGAATGGTCAGAGGATTGCAGGAGCTTATCAGTGCACCGTGTGCAGCGCAACCTTTGCTAGTAAAACTCTGTTAGATAGACACGAAGCCACTCATGGTGAGCTAAGACCCCACAAATGCGCCGTCTGCGGAAAAGGTAAGCAAAAATTATATTTAAAATGCTTTTTTGTTCGTACTTCAGTTGCAAGCTAGTGTTGGTGCATTATACTGGATATTTTGTAATTGTGCACAGGATTTCTGCGAAAAGAGCATTTGAGCAAGCATTTATCCTCAGTGCATTCAGGAATGAAGTTCACATGCGAATTTTGTGGGAAGGATATAAGTCGCAAAGATCACTTAATCCGGCACATTCGGAACGTTCATCCGACGCAATTTTACTCTGTAAGTTTACACTTTACATGAAGGAGTTATCCAAACGTTTAGATTCAAATGACAAACAAAAACAATGTTTCTCATAATAAACTATTTTTTTTATTTTGGTCCTTGACAGTTGCCACAAGACTCGGAACAAGACTACATTGCAATGACGCAAAGCTTTCAGCATCAACAATCCCTTCCAGTGTCCTTCAAAACTGCGCAAAGTTTGCAGCCAAAGCCTAAAAAGCCTTTTTTCAGTTGCGACATGTGCGAAGCTACATTCGTTAATGTGGACGATTTGCACGCTCACCAGGCCACCATCCATTCGGATGTTCGAAAATACAAATGCAATTACTGCTGCAAAGCCTTCAAACGAAAGGTACGAACAAAGATAAGAATTTGTAAGAGTGCATTTTGGAAAACTATTTTTGTAGCATTTTTGCTCATGGAATGCGTATGACTCTCTGTAGGAACACTTGACGAAACATGAAGTTCTCCATACTGGCGAGAGGAAATTTACCTGCCGTGTGTGTGGCAATGAGTTTCAGAGAAAAGAATCCCTTCAGGACCACATCCGCCGGGTTCATGGAGGAGCGGATAATGTGAGCGGGGGGTCAAGGTCCCCACCCCCAACCATTCCATGCAACTTGTGCGATCAGTTGTTTCACGATCGGAGCATGCTTCTCTCTCACATGACCAGCATTCACGGGCTAATTGTCAACTCTCCTCCAGGCCTTCCGAAAAACTCCTCCGGACAGCGAAGTGCCCATCAAAACCATTCATCATTGCTGAACGTCGCAAAGGCCAAGGTGGCCACTCAACCAGTTACCTCAATTAACGCCAACAGCTTGGGATCTCTCATGGACCTGATTAACAAGGGAAGCATTACGCTATCCTTTCAACCGGTAGTGAAATCAGAAGGAAATTGAGGTCTCTGCAGTCATCCGCATCAGCCAGCACTCACTCAATAGCGATATTATGCTACTCTCAGAATTAAATGTTTTAATCTCAACCTTCCTTGGCGGTTGAAGTGTCCTTAGTATTAAGAAACTCAATTTTCCAATATTTTCTGTGACGTTATCCAGTTCATTCATTCTGCCTTACTTTATAAATAAACAAAATGTTGAATACTAATCATGTATTCAATTCAACTCCATTCTTTATTACGTAGTTGTATAGGAATGTAGGGATTAGTAATATTTTGAATGCGAATTTGTAAATTTTTAATTCTTACGAAATTAGAAACTCTTATATACATATATTGTTACTGTGCTTTGCAGACAAAGTTTACCTATCTATATTATAATGACCGAACAGGTTGACCAATGTATAAAAGGAATTGAGAACAACGGAATTAAATGTTGTTGCCCTTAGGTTTGGGGGTTACACTACTCCTCCATGTCATTTATAGTGTGTTGGTTGACGATGATTTTTTATTATGATATAGTTTCATGGCTATTTTAACCAGTGGAGCTGTATTCAATTCTTCAGAAAAATACATGATGCGCATGCCTTTTCTTTTATGAATATAATAGTGAGAGAGAATATAGCACAGCACTTTCACCCCATAAACGGGATCTTCATCTGAATCAACATAGGTACATCCTACTTCTTTCACTGTCGCTGGATTTCTCCTGTTTTGCTTTAGTCTGAAAAGTGGTTGTGCTGCTGCATGTACTTGACCTTCGTCCTCGTTTGCTGCCTGGTGGATCGGCTACCTAAACTCCACTGCTTTTTGTGAATAAATCGTTCGTTTTGATAGCGAGGCACCAGACTCTTTCTCTCCACTTTGGGGTATGTAGTTAAAATATGTTTTTCTGGGATTTCGAATCAAGAAACAACCCAATTAAAATATGAAGGTGCAAGCTGACAGAGGCAGAGAAAGGCCGTTAAGTAAAAAATTACCTCTCTTTCTCAGAGTTTAAAAAGCTTTTGCCTTTCATGAAAGACGCATTCACGCCTGTCTGTTCTACATTACATTACATACCTAACAAGCAGTGTTGCAGTGGGGATTGGGGATTGGGGATGCAGGTGGTGCAAGTACAAGGAAGCCGTTTTTATACCATTCAAAACTCCTTTTTTTGCAATAATTGGCTCTTATGTTGATTCTTCAAGAAACAATGATGGTTTTAACAACAACGTAGAGAGTTTTACGTTAAGTATTAAGCAGTTACCATTCTGTTCCTAGAAAAATCTGCGAATTGAAATTACATAATACCTGGGAATTAGTTTCCGCAGTCGCACAATAAAAAGAATGCATAACACGTGTATACCTACACATAATGTAGGATATTGTATTGTACTGTCATGTCGTTCCATATCCAATCCAAGTGCATATTGTGCATTATTGTGCATGCATCTGTACAGATTCGGAGCATCACATATCACATACATATCATCATATGGTGTGTGTGTGTAAGTATTGTGTGTGTATACAAAACCAAAGTCGGCTGGAGCTGGAAGTCGGATTGGATGACTGTGCTGCTGTTATGTTGCGTGAACTGAAGCATCAACTGCTGCAGCTTAGCTAGTGCAGATTTGCAGATGTAGAAAGAAGGGCAGAAGAGTGGGAAGGAAATGTGGAAAATGGTAAATACAGGGCAAGGACGGCCGTAGTGTAATAATAATATTGCATAGCACATTGTTACTTGTTACTGATATGTTGGAAGTTGGAATTGCTCTGCCTGCAATAGCAAATTGTGAATTGTTTCATCCAGCTGCTGTCTGTCTGTAGCTCTTTGTGTTGTCATTGTCATTTGTCATTCATTTCATTAATCATCGCAGTCAAGGAGGCTAAAGTCGTCAGACCGGAAAGCCGGAAAGAGGACCACCCACATTCGTTCGTGTCGCAACCGCAACGCATGTGCATTGTTGTAAGTAAGTACATAAAGTGGCAGTAGACCTCAGTCAGCCACGTTACCTGCCAATCCAATCCTTCTGTTGCCATAATTAAATGGCCAAGTTCAAGTTTCCAAGTTTAATTAAGATGCGTGCCCAATCTCAATTGGCAACTCTTTAACCGACGGTTGCGTTGTCGCTTGTCGTCGTTTTAAGTATTTTAGTGAACACATTGAACAGAAATACAGGTTATTCTACTTAGGTATACTTTCTGCAGTATGACATCTCTACACATTATCCCAGTGCATTACATACAAAATCAAAATCTCATCTCAAAGAAATTATAATAATAATGTTTGATTTCCAGGAGGACCAGTTTGCAGCAGTTTGGACCGAATACTGAATTCCGAAAAGTGAAAGTTACAAAGAAAGCCTGAATCCACCAAATCCATAACAATCTCAACTCAACTTTGAATATTTTTGTCTCAGAGACAGGTAAGTTTATAATTAAAGTTAAAGAGCTCAAACTTGTTCTTGTTAGAAAATACTATTTTACGTGTACGTGATCTCTTCTCTTTCTTCTATGCATGTTTTATTTTACTTCCTTCTTTACAGATTGTTTTGAAAGCGCTGTAATGATGGCACAATCACAATTATTATCAGAGGAGGAATATTATTACAAGACGGACAACCTCATTCGCTCATCCTGTCATGTCTTGCAGACTGTCTTTCGACACAGGTGGATGCAATTAACCGGGACTGAATGGTCATCCCTCAGTGTACAAACGTTTATAAAAGGGATTGGAAAACAACTTTACAACAACTCAAGACCAGCTCAAAAGAAAATTATTCAAAAAGGATTCCTGGAGGAATGGGACATTTCGATTTTGTCAAAGATCCTCCTGCTCTTGAAATCCGAAAAGCTTGACCTTGTCAGTAAACAGGAAGCTTCTGCTATCCACAACTTGGCAAATTTGAGAAATAAAATAGCGCACAATGCATTGAAGAAAGTGACCTTAGATGAATACAAAACGTTCGAAAATGCATTCAAGGAAAATTTGACTTTCCTCGGACTACATGAAGATGAAATAACAAAACTAGTTACACACGCTGGAATAACTTCGGCAGTGTCAGCTTTGGAGCAAGCAAATAATTTCCAATCGAAGGGGGACGAGTCGCATGCTCAAGCGAGGTACAAAGAAGCTATCGAATTCTACAATGAAGCTCTAACGGTCCCAAGCCTTTTACCTCTAAACCAGGGCAGGATTTATGAAAAACGGGCAGCGTCCTACCTGGCGTTGGCTAAAAACGGAAATGGGGAGTCGGGATACCTTGATCAAGCCAAGAAAGATATTGAAATCGCCCTGGAACTCAATGAAAGTTCATGGAAGGCCCATGAAGTTATGGCCTTTGTTTGTAAAGAAAAAAGTGACCTTAAAGTAGCGATTCAGCACTTTAATCGCGCATTGGCAATTTCTCCGGGTCAAACGGAAGTTAAGAAGGCTCTAGACGCGTGTAAACTGTTGGCTGGAATTATTGATAGACAAGAACATCTGGATCCTCAAATGATGCCAATGAATTTGTCAGAACGAGTGAAGCACTTTACGGACGAAACTGGAACCCCGATGACAGAAGAAATGTTCTTAAAGCTTGGCAGCATGAATGTTATAAAGGGACAGGATCATGTTGCTAAAGCACATCAGTACAGGATGGGTTGGAATGTTAGACAAGACGCAACTGAAGCCGCCCGATATTATGCCAAAGCAGCCCAGGTGGGCAGCGCTGAAGGCGCCTACAATTTGGCAATGCTACATAAGGATGGAAATGGCGTTAGGCAGGATATTCCTTACGCTCTCGAACTGTTGAGGAAAGCAGCGAATATGCCTCCAATTATTCAAGTGGGCGGTCAAAAGCTCAAAGACGTTGGAGTTTATTCAGCACAGCACTCCTTAGGATTAATGTATCACGAAGGAGTGGGCGTATCCCAGAGCAGTTCGGAAGCAGCCTTTTGGTACAAGAAGGCTGCGGAAAACGGGTGCGGAAATGGTGCTAACAATTTGGCCATTCTTTACAGCACCGGGAGAGGAGTGAAGCAAAATGAAAAGATGGCAGAAAAATATTGGAAACTGGCAGTGGAACGAAAGAATCCAAATGCAGCTGTGGCTTTGTATCACTACTATAACCGGCGCATGGAACCACGCTTGGCCCGCGTGATGTTTGAAACAGCAATAGAACTTGGTGACCAGCGAATATCTAGCATACGGACTGAAGTGAATCAGCAGTTGAATCAACTCGAGCAACGTCGAAAGGAATTGGAAGGTCCTCTACTGGAATTCGAGCAGGACAATAGTCTGAGTACTCGTGGACTGACCTTTTGGGAACGACGGGACCGAATGCTCAAAATGTCCAGTCCAGAAATGAAATCGTTAATGGAAGTTATGGGAGAATTAAATATAACGGGGACTGGTTCTAATAATCCCATCACAAAATGGGCTGGAATGGCAGGAAATATTGACAGAAGAGAGATTATGCAGAAAAGTGCATGTGGCTCTGAGACTGCCAGTAATATTATGAAAACAATGATTGGTAATTATCGGTTTGTAGAACTTTGGGGTGGTGGTCCACCGTTTTCCGATTCACAATTCAAAAGTATCATAGGCACATTGTACGACTGCTATTGTCTCGAGTCTCACATCTTCAGACTTCCTCAAGACATACACACCGACCTTCTTTCATTTCTGGATAGGGCTCTCACTTTACATGGAAGCAAGCCTAGTGAGCTTGACAAGAAAATTAGATACTGCTATGTAATTGCCACTGCCGCAATGAGTAACATTGATTATTGCGTTGAAGTTGCGAAGGAGGGGATGAAAAGGTATCCAGACGTGGTCCACTTTTATCAAGCGGTTTCAGATGAATACGGGTTGCTCCAAAAATACAGGCAGGGCCTGGAAGTTGTCCGGCAGGGTCTCCGGCGGTTTCCGGGAAGCATCAACCTACTTTATTCAAAAGCAGTGCATCTCCGACTTTCAGAGGAAGGTTCGCCCGAGCAGGTGCGGGAGGCGTACTGTGAATTTATAGAGAACGCACCCAGGGACCATCGAAAATTACCGGAAGCCCATTACAGTGTTGCGACGTCACACATCAATCCGGCTACTGTCCGCAGGTTAAAATCTAATGAGGCTGAGTGGAAACTGTTGCTTGAAAAAGTGAAATACCATTACGACCTTGGAGAAGCTGCAGAAAAAATCCAACTATCCTGTTACCTACCGTATTCATCGTCAGCAAAACTTATCGTGGAATTGATGATAAAGGAAACTGGTGGAACCCTGAACGACCATTGTAAGCAGCCATCAAAACATGAACCCAGCAAGCCTGAACAAACTGCATCCGTAAAGTTACACTTACAAGATCCTCGAAGAATTGAAACCATCAAACGGCACCGAGAAAATCTCCAAACATTCAAGGATATAAAACCAGGATTGACCAGGATTGGCGCAACCGCCCCACCTAAATTTAATCCAAAATTGCCAAAGCGGTTGTCAGAATTGACGGGTATTACACTCCAGGAAATGCCTCCAATCAAAGATGCCGTGTATGAAAATCGGATTTTGAATTTGACCATAATTGACGAGCCCATCCTCGGCTACCCTTCAGTTCATTTAATTGCCGAGGACGAAAATGGAGAGGCAACTCGTCTGTACGTGTACAATGTCCCTCAAAATCAGGAAACACACCAAACCCTGGGATTCGGGTGTCGACTCTCCATAATCAACCCGTATATGAGAATTGCCCAGGATCTGACATGTGGGATTCGAGTTGATGACCCAAAATGTATAATTTATATGGATGGTGTTGAGAACATGTGCAGATATTGTGGGGAGGAGAATGCTCCACACAAGTGTGCAAAATGTAAATTTGCACAGTATTGCTCCCGACCTTGCCAAGTGTCTGATTGGAAAATTTTGAATCACAAGTTGATTTGCTGTGCTAGGATAGCTTAGGTACCTTGCCTTACGTGATACGAAATGCAATGAATGATCTCTGATATTTTTGGTAAAAACTTGTAGGTAAAGTTTGGCTAATTACGGTTGTATGGTTTACATCTAATTTTTTCAGTTTCCAGTGTACGATGTTCTAGGTTTTTAGGTTATTCGTGCTACTGCCTATCCATAATAAAGGATTTTTCTAATAAAGGATTTTTCTAATAAACTTCCATTAATGATGTAAGATATTAAGACTCGTATGCTATAACATGTGTGCTCCAGTCCAGCAGTAAAATGAATTGTAATGTTTGTAATTGAGTTTATAATATTTGTGGGTTTGCAAACGACTCGATTCTATTCGCACGTAAATAAATTACTTTTTTTGCTGAGCGAACTATTTAGGTATTCAGCGTGTGATTACATAAGTAAATAGCTATTTATCCATAGATTAAAAAACTTTATATCTCTATTTATTTATCCCTTTCTGCATTCATAGCATATATGTACAACTCTTACATGCATGGATGCATTGCAATTCTTGTTTTCAGCATTTTAATCGCAAGATCCAGGAATGTCAGCAGACCTGATCGTCGGTAACTGGTTAACCTTTTCTGATCGTGATTTCGTGATCTTTTTACATAATGAATGCCATTCGGATTGCACAATGCAACCCATTATGTTTTAGTCATTTTTTATTATTTTAAAATGTTAAAGTGCTGTCGAAGGCCAGTAAGCATATACGTATGAAGGTTGGCTGTGCTGAGATAGGCCAATTCAACTGCATTGCATGTCTTTCAGCCAAGCGCAAGCGGTTTGCTGGATCCGCTTGTCAAAGGATTCGACTGTCATGAAAAATATATACATACTACTGGACTTTAATGCTCTAGGAGAAATTCTATAAAAAATATACCAACTTTGGAGAGGTAGTGCATGTGACGTGCAACACAATTTGCATGCCATATTATTTGTATTTTTGCAACCCATATCAAACCCATGTAGTAATTAACACAAGAGCCATTCTGTTCCGTCATATATTCTATTGTATTCTGTCTCATGGTTTATATCTAGCAGTTCTCTTTAGTCAAAATACCGCTCCCCATTGCTATATCGTTCAGTGCGTCGGCCTTCATTGCATTATATATTAGATATTAACACGAAGAATCAATAAAATCATCCAAACTGCACGCACGCAGCACAGCACTAGTGGCAGGCAGTGTGCAATTGAAACCTGAAAATTGAATTTTTTCAACCTACAGACAGCTAACCCAAGAACCCAACATGCGAAACACCATTTTGAAGATTTACGATTAGTAAGTCTGAGCTTAAACATTAGGGTTTTCCCTTGATATCCCGGAGCACCGAATAAAAGTGCCAAACTTTCTACTCATATTCTGCTCGAAGGTAGTAAACCATTTGAAAATATTTCAAATCTTCCAAACTTTTGCTGCATTTTGATCTGTTATGAATCATTTCATGCTTGCATTACGTGTTCTTTATTTTTTTTAGAAAATTACTCAAACACCACATCATAATTCGCATGGCGCAACAACCACCACAATTATCCGAGGAGGAATATTACTACAAGGCGGACAACCTCATTCGCTCATCGTGCCTTGCCTTGCAGTCAGTTTTTAGACAAAAATGGGTACTTTGCATTGGCAGCGAATGGTCAAACCTCAGCGCAACACCCTTCATAACTGGGATTGGGAAAAAGGTTTACCAAACTGCTTTTTCCGACCAAAAGAAGCTTCTGAGAAAGGGATGTTTGGAGGAATGGGACATTTCGATTTTGTCAAAGGTCCTTTTGCTCTTGAAATCCGAAAAATCAGACCTTGTTAGCAAAGAGGAAACTTCTGCAATACACTGCTTGGCCCGTTTGAGAAACAAAGTTGCACACAATGCATTGAAGAAAGTGAGCGGCGATGAATACCAAAAGTTTGAAAAGGATTTCAGAGAAAGCCTGACCTCTTTCGGAATTGCAGAAGCTCAAATTGAAAAGCTAGTTAAACACGCTGGGATAACTTCGGCAGTGTCAGCTTTGGAGCAAGCAAATAATTTCCAATCGAAGGGAGACGAGGAGCATGCCCACGAGCGGTACAAAGAAGCTATCGAATTCTTCGACGAAGCTCTGACCGTCCCCAGTCTTTTGCCCTTAAACCTAGGTCGGATTTATGAAAAACGGGCAGCATCATATCTTGCGATGGCGAAAAATCCCAATGCCATTATTTCCCTATATCTTGAGCAAGCTGACACGGACATTAAAATGGCATTGGAGCTCAATGAAAATTCTTGGAAGGCACACCATATCCAGGCTTTTGTTCTTAAAGAGAAGCATGAGTTCGAAAAGGCTATTCACCACTTCAATCGGGCATTGGCAATTTCTCCAGGTCAAACAGAGGTCAGGGAAGCTCTCGACGCGTGTAAAGTGTTGGCTGGAATAGTTGACAGAGAGGAGCATTTGGATCCTCGGAAGATGCCAATGAATTTGTCAGAACGGGTCCAGCATTTCACGGACGAAACGGGAACCCCAATGACAGAAGAAATGTTCCTGAAAATCAACAGCTTCAGCGGTAAACTTATAAAGGGACAAGATCATGTTTCCAAAGGTCATCAGTACCGCATGGGTTGGAATGTTAGACAAGACACAATTGAAGCCGCCCGCTACTACTCCAAGGCTGCACAGGTGGGCAACGCTGAAGGCATCTACAATTTGGCAATATTGCACAAGGAGGGAATGGGCGTCAAGCAAGACGTTCCTTATGCTCTAGAACTGTTGAGGACAGCAGCGAGTATGCCGCCGGTCCGTCAACTCCGTGGTATGAGATACCAGGACGTTGGGGTCCACTCAGCCCAGACCTCCTTGGGGCTGATGTATGAGGGAGGGATTGGCGTTCCTCAAAGCAATTCTGAAGCGGCAAACTGGTACAAAAGGGCCGCGGACAATGGTTGTGGTAATGGAGCCAACAATGTGGCCATTATGTACAGCAACGGGAGAGGAGTTGAGCGGGATGAAAAGCTGGCAGAAAAATATTGGAAACTGGCAGTGGAACGAAAGAATTCAAATGCCGCCATGGCGCTATACGACTACTACGTCAGGCATATGGAGCCTGGCAAGGCCCGCCTCATGTTTCAGACGGCAATAGAACTTGGGGATCCGCGAACGCGTGTCATAATGACTGAAGTGAATGAGATCCTGAGGGGACTCGAACAAGCTCGAAAACCGACAGAAAGTCCTCTACTGGAATTCGAAAAGAAGAATAATCTGAGCAGTCGTGGGCTGACCTTTCGGGAAAGACAGGAGCGAATGATGACAATGTCCAACCCTGACATGAAATCGGTAATGGAAGTTATGGGCGATTTAAAAATAGGTGGGACTCCGAGTAATCCTAACGCAAAATGGGCTGGAATGGCGACAAATATTGACACAACAGAGATTTTGCAGCAAAGTGCTTATGGTTCTGAGACAGCAACTAATATAATTAAAACATTGATTGGCGCTGATCGGTTTATAGAGCTCTGGGGTGCTGGTCCGCCATTTTCCGATTCACACTTCGAAACCATCGTGGACACACTGTATGAATGCTATTGTCTCGAGTCTCACCTTTTCAGACTTCCTCCAGAGACACTTGCCGACCTTGTCTCATTTCTGGAGCGGGCGCTCTTGTCAAATGGAAGTAAGGCAAGTGAACTTGACAAGAAAGTTAGACTCTCCTATGCCATGGTCACTGGTGCTTCAGCGAACAACGCTGAGTATCGCATTGAAGTTGCGAAAGAAGGGATGAGAAGGTACCCAGGTGAGGTTCACTTTTATCAAGCCCTTTCAAGTTTGTATGGGAATTCGGACAAACACAAGGAGGGACTGAAGTTTGCTGAAAAGGGCCTCCAGCGATTTCCGGGAAATGTCGGCCTACTTTATTCAAAAGCAGTTCATCTCCGACTTTCGGAACAAGGCACACCGGAGCAAAAGCGGGAGTCGTACGCCGAATTTATACAGACCGCTCCGAGGGACCATCGAAAATTACCCGAGGCACATTATTGTGTTGCGTTAACATATTGCGACACGGGGTTTATTATGCAAAACCTTAACAGCCACCCTGGAAAACGTGTTTTGCTAGAGAAAGTTATGCATCATTATGAACTCGGGCAAGCGGCGGAGAAAGGCCAATTATCCTGCTATTTACCATACAGCTCATCCTCCAAACGACTTCTAGAAGTGATGATCAAGGCTGTCAATGCAGAAACCTCAAAAAGCAATTTGACGCAAACTCCTCCTGACGAGTCTAAGCATTCAGTTAACTCTTCAACATTATTACAATCCACACCATCCGAACAAAAGTTATACTTACAAGACCCGAGGAGGATTGAGACCATCAAACGGCACAGAAACAATCTGAACAGCTTTTCTAAAGGTATGTCAATGCTCAAAGGCATGAAAAATCCTGTTGTCACAAAATCCACGGCCAAACCCAAATTTAATTCTAAACTGCCGAAAATGCTGTCGGAGCTGCGGGCAATTACGTTGGAGGAAATGTCACCAATCAAAGATGAAGTGTATGAAAATCGGATCCTGAATTTGACCATAATTGACGAGCCCATCCTCGGTTGCTACCCCTCCGTTCATTTAATAGCCGAGGACGAAAATGGAGAGGCAAGTCGTCTGTACGTGTATAATGTTCCTCAAGATAAGGATACACCTAAAACGCTGGGATTCGGGTGTCGACTCTCCATAATCAACCCGTATATGAGAATTGCCCAGGACTTGACATGTGGGATTCGAGTTGATGACCCAAAATGCATAATTTACCTGGATGGGGTTGCGAACATGTGCAGATATTGCGGGGAGGAGAATGCTCCACACAAGTGCGCAAAATGTAAATTTGCCCAGTATTGCTCCCGACCTTGCCAAGTGTCTGATTGGAAAATTTTGAATCACAAGTTGATTTGCTGTGTACAAAAACACAGTTAATGCTCATATCATCAGGTAGTGTGTAACTTCATGTAACTTACGTTGCAGTATTATTCAAAACTTGGAATATGGTGGCAGGGTTAAGCTTTCCATTATTGCAATGTACCTCTTTTAACTCACCCTCCTCGGTCAAGCAAGATTACGTACTTACCTACGATTTGCAATGCATACATATGAAAAATAAAATTCATGTACGACGTGAAACTATTGTGTAAACAACTTATTCAAGTATGTGTACATAAATAAAGCATGCCAGCACGACTCACTAAATAGGATTGAAAGATCCATAACGTAGCATTCAAAAAATCTTCATGAAGCACGGAATGAAACATGGAATTGATGGAACACCTTGTCTGCCGTACAATATATGTGTTATAAACTAAAGGACATAAGAACACTGACACATCCACGATGATTTGATTTTTTTATTAACAAAATAACTATTAAAGCTTATCAATCCGTGTACATTATGTAGACGAATGGTGGTTTCATTAATCAGATCGCATAGAACGAAGACTCGAAACCAAATCAACATGCTATCGGGCATAAATCATTTTAACGTACAAACAGCTTTGAAGTTTACTATATATCTACCACTTGTAGAAGTAATGTTCTTCGCAGACCTTTTAACTACGTCATGCGCAGACGAATTATTTTTTAATTCTGATTTGCTACCTGCCCCACTGACTAGCTCATTGGACGGTTCCAGTTCCAGTGTACTGCTTTTTGAATTGGAAACAATCTCCGTTTGCCTTGCTCCCTGGTTTCTAATATGACCTGCTGCAATGCAATAGTAACTTTCCCGGGATTCGTAGCTTCTCGAATTGACTGATTATTGCGACAAGGCGGAGGAATAGAAGTGGTTGAAGCAGCAGGCTGGACGAAGGTCGCTTTTCAAATTTTGGAGATATGCCATGAGGGCGCAAATGGTAAAGTCCGAGCAGTACTCGAGTCCCTTAAAATAATATTAAGCAATGAAGTTTCAATTGGAAGTCGAAATGCTACATATAATGCTCGTTCCGACTATTCTTTATCATTTTAATTGTATCGTTTTTAACAGAATTTCCTGTTATCTAAACTCGGACAAGTTAATTTAGAAAGTTTTGAGGTATTTCCGCGGTGTGCACTGCTAACATTATGAGATGAACCCAGCTTTGTTTGTTTTCACGAAAGAATTCGCCATTCATCAGACAGTTGCGTAATTACGCCTTTGTCATTGTAGCTTGATCATTTGAGGTTTATGATTATATTGGAGTTGTATATCTTGCAGCAGACAGAATATAATGCGAGCTATAAATGCTTGACACAATGGGTTTGCATTTGGTAGTGAACAAGAAAATTCCATTTGTCCTGCTCCTGGGTAACTTGTTGTTGCAGAAATCAATGAAGTTTGTTTATTTCATAGAAAATTACCCCACTGCTGCACTCGCAGACATTTCCCAAAAATGCTACTCGGTTCATACCAGGTTCATACACATGGGTATGTAACCGAGAGTCCAAATGTACATTCAATACTCGCATCTTTTTTTCCACATTTTATTTCTCCAATGGTCTAGGCAGATTCCACAGTATGCCTTTTACTAAATTGCCTGGTTTTTAAATAAATGCACTAGTTAGGAAGAAAGCAGCACTGCGTCCATTTTTCATATATATTCAAATTCGCAACCTATTGGCCATGACCACTGAAGAGACCAAGAATGTTGTAAGATGCCATAAAATCAAACTCAACTGAAGGGTTACATTCGTACACCAAACTGTTTTTTTTTTCAAATTTAGATCGAAGTTGAGCGCTGCGTGTTAGAGTGGGACATTCCAGACTTTGGGGAAAAGTTCCCTATCCTGAGTAAAACTACTTCCAGTAATTACGTCCAGAGTACTAAATGGTCGTCGATTTAAAGAGATTATGATATCCTCTGTAACCTTTATCCGTGGCCAATTTGTGAAGAAAACATCACTCTGGTATTTCCCACATGCATAGTCTATAATATACTTTTATGATTGAAATTTGGTGCTTTTATGGAATATCTATACCATCTAATTGTTTCTTGCTAAACACAGAATATAAATGCAAAAAAATAATTGTAAGTTTGCTCACATACAGTATTTCAACTCCAGTGCAATTATTTTGTAGCAATTATGCCTACTTTCAGGAAACTGGTACTTCAACGAGATGAGAAATTTCTCCATTATTGTCTGCAATGTAAAAAATGCTACCACGATGACGTGAAAATAATCTGGACTAGGATTAATATGGATATTATTGATTGGGACAATCGGTGTATTCATTCAGATGAGCCATTTTTTCATGATGGTAAGTTTACTTTCCAAAAGTAGCGCGTATTGGCTAGCATCTCAACAATTGACAACAACAACAACAGCAACTACTTACCTCAACAATTGGCAGAAGGAACGGAATGTTATACTTTATACAATTCTTGAAAATTTTAAAAATAGGTTCCCGAAACGGGGCAGTTTTCACTCCCCATGATAAACTACTTTTGCCACCTGGAGCTTCAAAGCATAGTAAAAGTTGTTCTGGGCTGGACATAAAGATACCCCTAACAGACGTGGCACAAAACCTGGATGTCTATGCAAAAGGGGGGATTTTAAAGCTTAGGTTTAGGCTTTATATCTATCGCGACAAGCCTCCTGAGTACGGGAGAGCCAAGATTAGTAATCCTGCACAACTTTCTTCTACTACCGACTCCAATAACGTATTATTAGCGTCCTCTTCCTCCAGTCCACTCCTACAAGCTGTGAAAAACATGTGGACTACTAAACAGGGGGCTGATGTTACATTTTCAGTTGAGGGAACGCTAATACAAGCTCATAAGTTTGTTGTGTCAGGTAAGTAATTAAATTACCTATCAATCTAGTCCGTATCACACGATTATTGGAACTGGAAACCTGAGGAAGCCTGTACTTGATTCGGGATATTCCAATTTATTGCTTCCAAACTGCAGCTCAAAGTCCGTTTCTAAGCAGACTTCTCAGCGAGGAGGGTGCTAATAATGGGGAAATGATTGAAGTCCCTCACGTGTCGCTTCAACCTTTTCAACAAGTTCTAGAGTATATGTACACGCAAGAGGCTGCATTCTTAAAATCATGTACAGATATAAATTTCATTTTGGGCGTATTGCGAAGTTGTGACTTGCTTGAGCTGACAGCGCTTTCGAGAGTTTGCCTGGACCGTTTGCTACCAAATATGAATGTGGACAATTTTGGCGAAATAGTTCGTGCCGTGTACGGCAATGTGATGGAGGAACGCTCATTTTATAAATCGGAAGTCAAACAGTTCCTGACAAAGTGAGAGCATGCAATCCACTACATACAACTATGATATTTCTTTTCTGAATCAAAGACAAGGCGTAATATAGTATACTTCCACAATATTCATACAATATGGCATGTTTATTTTATACAGAAATCAAAAGGTGTTAATTCAGTCAGAAAATTTTAAGAAACTGGCAAAGGATTATCCGGATATATTTCTGCAGCTCCTTTTTCAACAGAATGAAACTTAAGTACACACCAATGTGCATAGGTAAACACCATGCGACCCACTTTGGTATACACATATTGGATTAGAGTAGATTTACCAAGGACTTCCATTAATTGTAACCCAACGTCACTATACAACAATTAACTGCATCTTATTGAACAAACTGTAAAAATTGTAGTACGTTACATCACACCTGCTGCCCGACTATTTCCAAAAATAAA
>JAANSN010001403.1:0-34053 GCA_036850665.1 Dicranocentrus wangi | reverse complement strand
TTACTTCTTCTCTCTCTCTTTTTTTTTTTTAGAAAACATGAGAAACCTTTTTCTTTTCTGGTTATTTTTAAGTAGAGCTGTAAACCCCGAATAAAACTCTGCACCATTTTTGAAAACTATAATGATTTTGGTAGAAATATATCAAGTCACACAATTTTCCGCTAAACGTAACCCTTAATAAACCCTTGCTTGTCATGCCGTTAGTAATAAGAATAATGCCTGGATTGGATTAGTTATAAGTATACTATATACTTAGTAATGTGGTGTCTGTATGGTAAGTTGTTGTGTAACAAAATAGCAATTTGGGGTGAGTGTCACATCATCAATGACGTATCAATTCATTTCGAGAAAATGGCTTGTGGAAATGATACCATTTTTTTTAGAGATTTAGAGATATGCATCTTGAACATTTTTAAAACCCCTTTCCAGTTTTTACCAAAGTGACTGACTGCAACCCTCGCCTCGCGGGCACAGGGAAAGTTTGTAACACTATATACTGCCAAATATATTTGAAAAGTGTTATAGCCTTCTAGAAATAGTGGGCTTCTTTATTGAATCCAGGTTTCAAAAGGTTGTTTTGGTTGGTCAACTAGTAAAACATATATGTAATATGTAATTTGTGCGCGCGCAATTTCCTAAAACGTGTAAATAGTAGTAGCCATTTCATAATTTTAATAATAACATGACGAGTAATAACGAATTGAGGACTTGACAGTTTTACCTTATCACACTTATAACCTTAATTGACCCCGACAACGCAAACAGTTTCCATAATTTCCCCCTCGAAACCAATAGTGTGTAGGTAGACCAATAGAAGGTACAGACAACAGACAGACAATAATGATTGTGCATATAATCAATCCAGAATTTTGGATGACATTGATGCGTCACCCTCAACCAAGTATTTATATGCGCTCAGATATTATACAGTTTTCTCCAGTGTACCTAACCGCATAAATAGTTTATACATGTAAACCTATCATCCATCATCCATATCTCATGCTCATCAGTCAGAATCAGCTACATTTGTTCCAATTATGGACAGTAATACACATCGTAGATGGCAATTATTATCGCTAAATATATATACCTATATATAAGTATATTCTCATATAAGTGCCAATATGACATTGGTCTGCAACAACAACACTGACACAAACGTGAATTTTTTTTTGTCACTGCACAGTATAGAAAAATGAAAATTTACCCAGACACACTCATTTTGATATATACCATTTAAGTAGTAGTAGTAGTAGAAGAGTAGCAATATAGTTTGAAAAATTGAACATTGAAAAATTCCGTGAGCTTCCTTAACAAGTGCGAGTCCACATATTAAAAATTTGTGCTTTGTTTTTTTATTGGGATTACAAAGGGGATAAGAGTGGATTTCATTTCTCTAATTATATTACTATTGAATTAAATTGAATGATTTGTAATATGAAAAGGAAGGAATCATCATGCAAGAGTTACAGAGTTATATGACAAATTTTCAACAATTAGTCATGTCGGGGTACTGTACAACGTGCCTGTCAAAAGGGATTTTACTAAAGAAAGGAAGTGATGTAGTGATTCGTGGTGACGCAATGAGATCCCCAATGCACATCAATATTTTTATATGCTAATTCTCTGACACATGGAAAATTGTACTAATAATAATATGACAACATGATTTTTATCTTCTTTACATGTTTACTAGTTTCACGATACACTTGTAGTCCACCTAAATAATTATGTTACGTTTATGCTCAATGTTTATACATTTCTGCAACTGTTGCACGTCCGTCCAACCACATCTACACAAGTTTTTCCCTACAGTTTGGATTCAAATGCAACCAACTCCTTGATAGCAATAAGTACTAAAAGTTGAATTTTTAAAATACCTGTAAAATTCATGTTTTGTAGAGGTACTGTAAATATGTGAGAGAAAGCTCATTTCACAGTAAAACATTTTGCACCTTATATGCGCCTTTCATTAAAGAAATATATTATATAATATATTATGTATAATAATATGAATGATGGATTCCTTTTTTGTCTGGGTACATGTTTATATAATGTCTGTAAGGAAGTGTTTTGTAACTGTATTTTTTTTGTGTTTCCAACCAACATCAACTCTAATGTAGTCAATAATTTTTTTTTAAAGTCACGAATAATTTGGTAAATACCTACTACACATATTTTTACTGATAGTGGAATATATAGATTTTTTTCTTAAAAATTGACTGCTTTAAGTTCCCAGGCTGCAGCAGCACCTGGCTGAATGTGGAAGGAACTTTTACATGGGATAAGGCTGATTGCATATATATATATATATATGTTGATTCGTGTGTGTTTTATATCCCTTTTTGCTGGAAAGCCTTTCTTTCTTTCTCACCTTTCTCACAAACAAGCCAGGTGTGACGCGCTCTGGTGTAAAGTAAAAGCAGGTTTTAATCTTTGTTTCCCTCCTATTTTACTTTCCCTTAAAGTTTTTACCAACCTAGCTCCCTGGTTGGGCTAATATCACTACAAATATTATTGAAAACTGGTGCGCTTTAGACTTTATAGATTAATTATGTATAGTCCTATAACACGTACTTGTGTTGATGATGACTACCCTTTCTTGTTACGCTATTTTATTTTAAAAGTTTTTTCCCCAAAAAACACTCCCATTTTCCCTATAGTTTTCCTTTATCCGAGTGATCAGGTAATAATGAATGACGATAGTATCAAAGTACAAGTTTTTTGTTTTTGGTTTGGCTGCAGGAGTTGTATATATATAACAATGAATATAATAATAGTATGCAGAGTTTGTCCTTAAATGTTAGAGTCCAATAATATGCTTTTATATATGTATCTCTAATTCTATAGCACCTATAAAGTACTACAGTGTACTGTATCATCATCATCATCATCATTATATCAACCTACTCATCATGATCATTAAGTAGTGATCGATAAGTGTAATATCAACATGTAGTTTTAAATCTATATCCTTAGTGATATATCATCATCATCATCATGAAATAGTATATCTCTCCTCACTACCAATCTTTCATCTCCTCCTCGTACCTGCAAAAAGTAGTACGAGATTTTTGTGACAATGCAATATGGAAAACGTATATATTCTTATTGGTTATTATTATTAAATGTAAAAGGAACACCAATTTAAAACTCTCATTGGGAGAGCCAGTGTCCCCATAATATGTATAAGTATGTAAGAAGTTTTTTCTACTCCGTCCCTATATCATTTATTATAACACGACATCGAGAACTCTTTCTTCTTTTTTTGTAAATTATTATTATTATTATGCTAATTGTGAAGTTTTGATGTATGGGAATCCTTTTAAAATGTGTAATTTTCCTTGGCTATCTGTTGATTATAGTTATATAAAGTTGTAGTTTCTAAAAAGTTGTTTTTTTGTTGTTGTTGACTTACATTGACATGTACAAAGTTTGACGAAAAATAGGGTTTTTACGGACTTACGAACGAGAAAACTCACGACGACGACGACGACGAGATATTGGTCTACGACATACACGTTTTTTTTACACGGTCCACAGACAGGACGACGACAGCGACAGCGAGTAGTATAAGAATGGCGTACGTACGATGAGAGAAGATAAAAAAGATAGAGACGGCGACATAGCGGAAAAAGACCACACAGTAGTAGTGATTATGACAAGTTTCCTTTCTTCCTCTAAGAGGAGTTGAACAACAATATAAGTATATATATAATGAATGACGGATGACACAAGGTAGCTTTTTTTTACAAGTTTGATTTGCTTTTAGAGAGTGCGTAAAGGAGTTCCATAATAAAAGGAAGACCCACACTGACTGTGTATATTATTATGTATATATAAGACTGGAGAGTTTGGTTAATAGTGTGTTGGTAGTTCAAAGATTGTAGTAGTAATTGCTAACTGTAAAATAGTTTAAGTAGTGAATTTTTTTTTCTTCTTCTTCTTCTTCTGTTGTTACGACGACGTCATGATAAAACACATTTTTCTACACACCGATCATCATCAATCCCCTTACATGCTATATGCTATAGAATCATCATCGTAGTGGTAGGATTACACCTATCGGGTATTTGGCCTGTTGACGCATTAGAAATTTCTTGGGTGTTGACGCATAAGTTGGAGATCTGTTATGTGTCCTTATGTCCTCAACCTAACCTAACCCTAACCGAGCATATACTTACATATATCAGCAGATCTCAATGTGGTCAATAATATGTAGGCAATGTTATGCTCGGTTAGGGTTAGGCTAGGGTGCAAAATGAAGAAATTCTGCACATAATGGATCTTATGCGTCAACGCCCATGTTGACGCATAAGAAGTTTCTAGTGCGTCAACAGAACTGTTGACGCATATCGCTTATGCGTCAACAGGGGTATAACTTTGTTATGCGTCAACAGGCCAAATACCTGAAAGGTGTAATCCTACCCATCAAAGTGTTTAAGTAGTTTGGTAATAAGTTAAGTAGTTTCTTTTAGGTTTAGTAATAGTAAGTAGTAGCAGTAATCATCATCAACCTCATGCTCATTCCCATCATTTTCTTCATTGTCAGAATGAAATGATTTTGTGTATGTGTGTGTGTGTGTGTGTGTTGTTACGTATAGTAGATATAATAATATTTTTTTGTATCCTATAAGCTGTTTTTTTGGCTTTCCACCATCATGTTTTCAAAAATGACCCTGTACTGCATTGCTGAGAAAAGTGTTGATTTTTTTGATTGATATCATTAGAGTTTGTTTTTTTCTTTCTTTCTGATGAGAGAAGAAAAATGGCAACAGAGTATGATCACGAACGACTAAGTAAGTAAGTTGGGAGCACCTTCTTTTGTTTGGTTCATCATCAGAGTAGTAGTGAGGAAGAGGTCGTCGGTAGGAGGGAAGGGAATCACAGGCCCGTTGTGACGATTGGAAGGTCTTCCGAAGTGATTGTGTGGGGTAACGATGACTGAGCGAGACGTTGCTGCTGTTGTTGCTGCTGTTGCTGTTGTTGTTGTTGTTGTTGTTGTTGGGAAGGACCTCCTATATGATGGAGTTGATGCTGAGGAGGGGTGGGTTGTTGTTGTTGAGGACTTGCCAACATGTGAACAGGTGTGACACTACTGCTCCCACCACCACTAACAGCACTGGAGGGAGCTGTCCCGGCGGCAGCGGCGGCACTCGCACTCGTCACCGTGCTACTTGGAGCGGATGAGTTCGTACTGGCAGAACTTTTCTCTCGCCGTGTCCTTAATTTCGTGTGCACTTTGGCATGCCTTTTTTTCTCATCCGAACGAGCAAACTTGCGACCACAGGTATCACAAGAGAAGGGTTTCTCTCCGGTGTGAGTGCGGACGTGGGTGGTGAGGTGGTCGGATCTGGAGAAACTCCGCATGCAGATTCGACACTGAAATGGTTTCTGGCCTGTGTGAATTCGAATGTGTCTCGTGAGCTCATCAGAGCGACTAAATCGTCTGTCACAACCTTCCACGGGACAAGCATAGGGCCTTTCATGAACAGGAGTTTTACTGGGACGATTTGGGTAGCGACGGGGCTTCACTGGAACGAGTCGGAGGGGACCAGCCTGTTGTGAAAATTCAGGCAAGACCTTCACAAAAAAAAGGGGGAGAGACAAATGAGAAATTGGACATGTTCAGCAACGTCATTTACTCACGACGTACTCACTATCATCAGTATTTTTTTTAATAAGAGCTTTTTAGCTTGCTCATGGGTATTGTACTACGGAACGAACGGAACCAGAGAGCCAGAGCTATATGGATTTCTTTCTGGATCTGTCCAGTTTTTTTAGGGTATGGGTTGAATGACAAGCATATTGGGTTGAAAGTAAGCATGAGAGAAAAACCCAGTGAGCGACTAGTTAGTCAGGCTCTTCAAAAAACATGGCTTGCTCTCGGGAAAAATGAATGAATCATCGTTGGATGGATTGTGGCGTAGTAGTAGTAGCAGTAGTTATTGTGTACCTACCTGAGATAAAATTTCATGACCTTTAGATGTACTCGGGTTGTACTCTGCAAGTCCGACTGATGCCGGCCCACCAGCTTCCTGAGTACTGGACGTTTCCACTGATGGAGGTCCACCAGCGCAAAACTCTGAGAATGGCTCCTGCTTTGGTATGACTGGCAATGGATCCTGAGAGGTCTGCTCGAACTCTGGAGTAGCCCACGGATGATATTTTGTTTGAGATTGTTGTGGTTGCTGTTGTTGTTGCTGTTGAGGGGGTTGTGGTTGTGTTGGGGGCGGCTGGGGTTGCTGAGGTTGTTGGCGGAAAGGGTCAGGGTCCGACAATATGCACGGATCAAACGAAAACTCTGAGTGGGAACTGAACTGTGAAGCACCGGCCGACTGAGGATCACTGGAAAATATTTGCTGAGGTTGAGAGGTGGGAGTAAGAATCCCAAAGAGGGGACCATAGAAGGATCTATCGGGAGATGGAAGGATCCAGTTAATCCCTGCCGTGGGTGAGCCAGCCGACTGAGGTAATGGAGTGTTCAGGGAGGATTGCTGTGTCACGGTTGGCATCGTTACTCGCAGACGTTGCTGCTGGTGCTGGTGTTGAGGATGATGAGGATGTTGTTGTTGGGACTGTTGTTGTTGTTGCTGTTGTTGGGCCTCGTCCATGGGCTGGTGATGGGAAGGATGTGTAGGAAACATTTTGGGACTACTTGGAGGACTTGACGCTGGCGTACTGTTATGTGAGGAAAGTGTCAGGTCCGAATCCAACGATCCTAAAGGAGGAAACCATACATTAAAACTTGCATGCTCGGCACTCACTCAGTCAGTTAGCCACTCTAATCTGGCCCAAGCGTTTAAGCAGTAGTAGCAGTCAAGAAAAGCTTTTGTTTAATACGATCATAATTTTCATTCATATCCTTCGAAACGGCCCACAAATAACCCATTAAAAGTGTGATCATGATGATGATTATGCATCAGTAAAAATAGTCCAATAGTAGATTACCACCGGTTTGCCAACTAACAAGACCACTTGACAAATCCTATTGTTTTCTTCATTAACTCATGTGAAAACAATGTTTTTGCATCTTAATCCATTTCAGTATTACGTAGCCCGCTGCCATCGTAAAAAAGCTTTTCTCTATCTCCCATGGCTTGTCTAATCCCATTAAATGTTGTACTAATTTGCGTCTAACGTCTAGATATATGGCCTCACACATGCTACAAATAATGAAAAACATTCAAAGAGGTTTTTGTCCATCGCGTGTCTGCACTACAACAACAGGTCCACAGCCGATGCGCGGCTATAACGGACGATGAGACCATCCTCGTCGACGACGACGACGACACCGCATCAGCTCGTCTTTCTATGCTGTACCCGTTTTGTAAAACGATGATTCTTCCCCAACCATTTTCATGCAATATGATTGTTAGCACATTAGCATATGATTGAATCATCAGGTTGCTGAGTGGATCCAGAGTGGAGGAGAGCATATTATAAAGTGTAAAAAAATCTCTCTCTCTCTCAAGACAGATCACCACGAGGTTTGCGGCCGTCGCTTGTCGTGAGTGGAGCAGCATGCAAGCATGTCGTCGTGTCATTATTATCCTACTACTGCGATGAATGCTAAGCACATTGCATAGTCGGTTCTTCTTCTTCTTGCTTTATTTGTCTTGTTAGTAACTGCCATGTGGTTGATTATTATGATGACGAGATTAAGAGATGATGTGATACTCATCTCACTCAGCTCAGCCTTGGCTGCTGGCTCAATAGCAATAAACCGCTGGTGCATAAATGTAATCAAGTAGCGTTACCTTTACACACACATACACACCTCTCCAGTGGAAAATGACAAAAACAGGGTTGTGTTGTTGTAATGTAATTGTTGTAATGAATGTAGTTGTATAGGCGTAATCTGCAATCCAACGGGATTAGCTCACCCACGACTAGCTAGGGACAGACTCACAGCAGAGCATGGAGTAATGTCTAAAGTAAGAAAAACTCTCTAAACCCTAGATGCGAGCAAAACTTATACAAATTATTACCTATGCATTTGCCATTGCTTTACTTACCCACAAATTATTATGTGCATCATCATTACACCAAATCTTGCCTACCTCTTGCCTAAACTTTGATCGCACGGCTGCTGCTGCTGCTGCTGCTGCTGCGAAACAACGCTAAACTCCTTGTAATAACAACCTGCCCGAGTACCTTTTTTGTATGCCTTTTTCACAAAAATAACATTGTTAAGCAGTGCTTGTGCCAATGTAAATACTCCTGGAGAACATGGTTTTGTCGCGGAGTCATATACCTGTAAAAAAAAAGTGGAATCCCCGATGACCAGTGAAGTCATTAATTTCTTTTAAGCATACAAGACATATGCATCAACACCTGAAGCCAATGTGCTACACGACATTCGTCGTTCATTCCTCATCATAATAATAATCACATTTACTGACAAGGTAGGTATACTATTTTTCCCATGCCATGCCATCCCATCCCATTTATTCTAGCAGGCTGGTCGCATTCTCCGTGCCAACTCTCTGTTCAACGCAAACTTTTTTTATAAGAATGAATGCGATGACACTCATTATTTGGATTGTTTCCTGCAGCTCAAGTGGCCAACTTTTTTCCTCATCCACTTGAGCATTGCTTGAGCAAGCAACAACGCAAGGAAATGGTACGGACGGATTTTTCTAGCTGTGTTCCAGGTAGTTGTTGTTGTGTAGCTGCCAATCTCAGGGAAAATGCAGATATAAGTAAGTATATGCATGAAATGGAAGAAAGCCGTGATGGATTTACAAAATATTATGTTGGAATATATCTACCCGTAATAGCATGACCTGTTCATATAATGTCAGGGAAAATGCATACCTGCCTGGTTATGTATGAAAGAAAGCCACGGATCCACAAAAATACCTATAATGGAATGCACCTTCAGCTACGAAGTAGAGGACCCGTTCTACTAATAACATCTTTCCTGATTTTTCCCAAAACCCTTTGTTTATAGCCAACAAGGAAAACGTCGCCCATGTAATGGATTTAATCTTTTCCGAGGAGGAGAAAATAATGCCTCTCTCTCGTCAGTATCAAGGTGAGTGGTGTGTACAACCTTTTGTACCCTCTAAAAATCAAGTCAGTGTTGGCCACATTTTATACTTGAATTGGCCGTCGAGGAGCCCATGTTTCTTGTTCTTCTTCTCCGGTAGTGCCAAATTCCCCATTTTTTCCCCTCTTGTAGCGACAAAAATCCAGAGCAAGTCAAGAGCACGCCAGTGATGGGAGTTTAGTTTTAGTAGGAGTGTGGAGTAGCACAAAATGTGCTACGATTATGGTATTGACTTTCCATTACATGTTGGTTTCCGCCAGTAACTCATGCAAGATGGTTGTGCTATAGTATTGTACAATGTCTGTGTTTGCGATGGTCTGCTGTTTTGTGAGTCTTCCACTTTGCCCGTGCATTTTCCTTTTTACTGGGGCCCATGTATTGCTCCGGCTTTGTAAATATTGTGTTCCATGCTCACATCATTTTCTTCGCCACTACTTTTACAGAAAAGAGTTGGTAATTTCTGGTGTATACGAGGACGACGAGCATCAGTTCCTTTCCTCCTATTCGCGTCAGTAGTGGTGGTGGTGGTGGTGGCAGGGCAGCGGTGGTATGGATATGGTGTGGTAGTAGTGCATGGAACAGTGTAAGTTCGAGGTTCGTCACTCTCCGAAAAAAGTTTTCTGCACGTCGACCGACTACCACATTTTACCTCTACTCTCCTTTCACACAGATCCCCTTTCAACATGTTCGAACGAAACAGTATAATATAACAACCGCGTTTCGCCTATATACTTATTATACATTTCCGCGTTTGCAATGTCAGTATACTTATGTTAGTGTGGCGATTCTATTTATGTGATGGGATGTGTTGTATGTAGGCAGCAGCAAGCGGGTCTCCTCCGTGTAAGAAAGTGATTTCCCTTTTTTGCTCCAAGAAGAAATGAAGTACGTACGGGAGGTTCGGTTGCTTGCATGCTATACATACTACTTTCACGAGCATTTTGCACTGCCTTTAATCAGATTACAAGTAGTTTGTCTACTGCTCACATTACGATTTCCAACTTGGAAAGATATACCTAGATAGAAAAGAGCAGGAGCAGGGCGGCAGGAGCATGGGCTAGGTGGAGATTGCACTACGGGCTCTCTCTATGTACATAAGGCACTTTTTTTAATATGGGCTTAACTCGTCGCGGCTAACTTTCCGTACGCCAGTCTAATAATGTATATGTACTTATGACGCCTACGCTTTTTCGGAATGAGGCATGCCTGAAAATAGAAAGACACTGGTTGTCTATATCCTTCCAGTGTGTTTTAAATGATCGGTGACGTACGTCTGTCTTGTATATTATCCAATTTAAACGGGGATCCCGGAAAATCTGTAAACACATGTTTCATCTTTTGCATGCATTTTTTTATGTCCTAAAAACTAGCTCTTCTTGGCCTACTATAGTAGTAGTATTCACAAACTGTGAAAACTTATTCTTTTTTGTTGTTGAAAAGAATTTCGCATTCTTGGCTTTGTTGAATGAGAGTTGGTGGTGGCGTTATATGAGAGTTTGAGGAATACATAGGTAGTACGGAGGTGCAATGGTTTCTCATGCATATATATATACCTATGTTGACATTACGCACTTTTCTCGGTTTTTTCGTCTCGTGCTCGTCAGCAGATAGGCAACCTGTTCGTTCGTTTGGTGGTTTGTGTGGTGCAGATTTGGTACGTGGGTGAAAGAAAACAATGTGATGTCACGAATTATTATTACTTTAATTACCACCAACACCACCACCATGCATGTTAGAGAGTATTGACGTTATGCAAGATGATGATGTGTGTTCCGTGGTTTTGGAATGGAATGGATTGTCAGTCCATTTATGACGATGCTTTCAGAAACGTGCCAGTGTACTCCAAGGCAGACTGAGCACGTACCAACCAACAACATATGAACTCTATGGAAAGTAGTATTGGATCCACCACGTGTTGATTCAATGCTATACTGATTGCTAATTCCTGTATCGACGGCGGTGCGCGTGGCTATATGCAAGCGTGAATTTGTAATTTTACAATTAATTTTTAAAGTGAAATTGTGTGTCTCACCTATTGGAGGGGGATCAAGTAGGGGCACAGTAGTGCCAAAGAAGCTAGCTCCGTCTGCAGCCGTCACTGGAGTGTTGAGACTGTCGTCAATCTTTTCGAAATGACCTTCGCCGTGAGCAGCCTTAACAATGTCGGATTTATCCAGTGATGAAGAGATGGAAGGCAGTTTCGGGGGACAGAAGAAGTTATCCCTTCTGGTCAGTGTAGGTGAAGTTGGTGGGGAAGTTGCCGTGGGAGGTGAAAAGCAGAGAAGACTTAATGAAACACAAGGTAACACCCGGGACTTTTTCCTTTCAGGGACCTCCGGGTTAGATCCCGGGCTGGGGAAGTGACACAATGTCAACACGGGGTCTTCGATCATTCTCATATTGGACAACTTCTCTTCCTCTGTTCTTGAAGAAGACTCCGACTCTGCTGAAGACAGAGAAATGGTAACGTCAACCGGACTCACCGGTGAACCTTGTGATGGCAATGGCTTATCCACAGTTTAAACTATATTTTAGTCCTGTCTGCCTGTCCTGCAGCTAATTTAATGTCTCATGAAAAATCTCTACTCTCTCTCTCTCTCCTCAAATTTATTATTATTATGACTCTCTCTCTCTCTCTCTCGTCTCCTAACTCATCTGTCTACTTAATGCTCCGCTTAAATTCTCCCTTAATTCATCGGTGATATATATATGTATATATATTGCACTTGATCTCTGTGGTCGTTTGTCTCGTTGAACCACAGAAGCGTAGCACCTCAGATACTTCTCCTTTTTTTACTATTGTATAACTTATATCAGTCTTATTTCTAGATGGAAACTGGTAGAGTTAATCATTACGTGTTTGTCCATTATTATTCGTTTGAACGTTTGAACAGTGATACATTAACAGCAGCGGTTTTCTATATCACCATTGAGTCCTTTCTCGGTCGTGGTGTGGTAGCCACCGGCTTCTCCGCAATCTCGCGAATTCCTATGTTTTTAATCAAAGCACAATTTCCTTCACCAAAAACTTGTGTGGAGGGAAACCAACGCTGCCGCTGCTCTTTCTCTCCTCCTCCAGAAAACGTCCTCCAGAACTTCTCCTCCTTTTCTCTCCTTTCCTCTAAATAATGCCCCTTTCAACTCGTTTTACTCTTACTTTCTCTCGTTGAATCTCTTGGACGATTGTATATTGATTGTGGGCTCGAGTGTGACTGACTTATGATTTTGTAGAGCAACCGAAAAACGTGGAAAGAGTCTGTAGCCAGAAAAAAGAGTGTGACAATGGAGACAATGGCCGAATACGGAGGACACCAAGGAGCCGCTATATATTACTAATAAGTAATAATAATATTGTTATTATTATTCTTCTTCTTATGATTCTCCTGTTGCTGCTGCTGACGAAAAAGGTCAGGCTCACGTCAAGCAGTTGTTGTTGATGCTCTCGTATCCAGTGTGTGAATGAGTGGAGTAGGCAATTCGATTCCGAATATATATGTACCACCTCGCAAGCACCAGCCAGCACCAGCAAGGATCCCAAACAACTTGCAGAAGGAGTTAGGTTAGACTTGCTCGCTCGTGGTGGTGGTGGTGGTGGTGGTGGTGTCGCTCCTTCGTTCCTCTATGCAGTTTGCTCGCAAAGAGGAGAAGAGATCTATACTTTTTTGCTGTTTTGACCGTATATAACAGAAGAAGTCGACTCTCGTGGTTTTTGTCGAGCCTTTTGGTTGGAGTAATAGTAATAGTAATAATAATAATAATAATATATGTGTGGATATAGTATGTTATATAGGAGAGAAGAGGTGAACAAGTGAGAGAGAGATGTGCTTCGAGCGAAAGCCAAACAACTACCAAAAGATGCGTTCTCCTCTCTCTTCACTTTGTCCTTCTGATGATGATGACTCTATATTCCCTATCTCTCGCTCTTCCTCTATGTCTACGTTGGCAGCAGCACACTAACGGTCGGGATTCGCGGCGATATAATGTGCTATTAAAATGTGCGAAAAAACCTCCTCTCCTCCTCGGGAATGTAGAGTAGAAAAAAGCATGGGCTAGTAGAGCCTTTTTCTTTAAAAAAAAACAGACGCTATTTTGAAGTTGAAACTCTACTCCTACTACTGATGGTTTCGTAATATCTGCGAGATGATGATGGAACGAGCTGTTGTTGCTCAAAAGTTTAGTCGGTAAGTGCTCTACAACAACGTTAGCTAATGTATATCCGACCGTTTTGCAGAGCGTCCCTATATGTCCGTATGGAAATGCTGAGCGTATTGGGAACCTCGTCGAGCGTTCACGGACTAGGTATGTGTGTCAAAATGAGTGTTTTGTGTGTGCAGAAAGAGATGTTTAGCAACTCAGAGTTCGTTGCAAACTGAATGAGTCAACGCAGAAGACTTGGTACTAGATAAATTTTATGAATGAACTCACCCCGTCGTTAGTGCCTCCCTTTCCCTCAGCTTTTCTAGCATGAGGGGTCATGACGTCAACAGGCTGTGACGTCTTGAGTACTAGCATGGAGCCGCTAGCGAGAAACGTTCCTCTCTCTCTCTCTAGCTCTTGTTTCTCCACAAACACACACACATCCATCCATGTGAACTACTAACGGGAATCATTCAACGACCACCACCGCTGCTACAACTACTTACTACTATTACTTTACTACTACTACCACCACCACCAATAGAGCTCCGTCCGAGTAAATAGAAAGTACGGCACACCACCGCACCGCTCTCACTCTCTCTCTCTCTCTCTCCTCTGTTCCCATATACTCGAGTGAGAGTGAGAGAGAGGGAGGGAGGGAGAGAGAGAGAGAGCCAGGAAAAGTGGTAGCCGAGACGGGCTGATGTGAGAGTAGTGAGGTGTATTGTGAGAGTGAGTGAGGCAGAGGGAAAGAAAGGATTGTTTTCTTGAGACTTTCCTCTCCGTTTCTCCTTCACTCCTCACGTTTTCCGCTAACTTGTTAATGCTGTTGCTCCCTACCTCTCTGGATGGATTGGCGAGGTTCGGTTGCTGGATCCCCCGACCACTGCAGTTATTCTCTAGTCTTATGCAATAATAAGCGCACGTATTGTGTATCGTGACACACGAATGGCGCAATGCTTTCACGTTCCCATGGTCAAACCCTCGTCGTCGTCGGCGTGTGTTTCTACCTAATCGGAGAGTAATATATAGTGGTTCGTTGTCGTCAACCTGGGTAATGTGATCGGAGAACATGATCTGATGCAAAATAAATAGAGAATAAACGTTGGTACGCTACAATTTGCTCTGAGAAAACACATACCGCAGGCACGTACGGCTACATGCTCCACGACAACTATATTTTCACTTTTTTCGCCCATTCTCCGTGCCCAGCAGCGCTGTGGAGCGGAAGGGAGCAACACTGGAAATTAAACTGGAAATTTTTTTTATAGGTGGTCCAACCGTACCTACATTTTTTTTGTTTCATTCAAGAGAGAGAGAGGAGCAATATTTGCAAGGAGGGATAGAGACCCTCGTTTTGGGTGCATACACACACACACACACACCAACACAACTTTCATGTTCAGCACATTCAGTCTTTTTAGTCCGTGTTCTCGCAGCGAAATCAGTTTGTTCTAGGATATGGCGTGCAAACATTGAGGCTTGTGTATACATGCCATGAACTTGAACACTACCACCACCACCAATCCTTCATATCCTTGACTTTTTTCATTGCCACAGAGGCTACATAACATATTATAACGACGAACGTAGAAGTTTAGTTGGTGGTATTTTGTTCAAATGAACTTTCCCTCTAGAGGAACAAACCAACTACTCAACTTTCCCTTCCAGTAACCTTGCATTTGTGTAGGAGTAGTCTGGTTACCTTATTTGTGACATGATGCATGATTAAAAAGAGCTCTCTTATATACATCATGTGCACTCTTGCATGAGCTCTTTGCTGAAAGCAACTTGCAAGTGTGCAAAAATGTAACGGTATGCTTTTTGCTTCCCCATAAAACTTTTATATTACGGACGACGACGGGACAACAGGCAAACTTGGATCCTATAATATATTGCAGTGGAATTGCATGCTCTCTGAATGAATGACTTTTATGGATTTCGCGGAGAACAATGTTATGCAAAAGAAGAAAAGATCCTGATATCCATCAGGATTTCTTTATTGTCAACACCACAACCAACCACCACCACCACCACCAGCTCGTCTCGTTGTCACTCGCTCATCTATTGTGCTTCCAGGAAATCTGCACGATGAGTGGGCCCCTGCCTGCACGTACACACCATGACAATGGTGGGAAAAGTAGCAAGCCGACGACGTTGTGTACAGTTTCCATCTGCGGATTCCATCATTTCTGCGTAATTTTACCTGGGAGAAATAAATGATGCGAGGCCAGTCACGTACCCTGGAGCATTACTTTTCCGCAACCTACACAAAACATATATTATATGTTTCACATCCAGCTGGGATTTACCCACACCCGCTATACGACCATAATAATAATCAAAGGCATGAATACCTGGAGATTCGTGTACATCGTCTTCTCGGATGAAAGATGACACCGTACTACTTATTGGAAGCTAGCAGCTTACAACAATATTTGCTCCCGGAGTTTTGGCTACAGGTTTCAATTCAACTACTTCAAGATTGAAGATGGAATATTGATATTTTGTTTGGAGGCACGTATATAATGCCTTCCTTATGGATGCTCAAACTATGCCATGGTTATTAATTATAAGCATCCAATCCGGTGCGTGGGCTTGCAGAACACAAACAAAGCGGAGTTCCCAAGAAAAATATTACATTTTAAAGTTTCTATAGCGATCACGTCTTGCACTCGTGTTGATACAGGATTTTGCGCTCGGAAAGAGTAAGCTGCTACCTCAGCCTCAAATCTCAAGTAGCCAGGCTTACTACAAGTGCTTATCTGGACATGTGTATTTTGCAAATCCCGATGATAGGACGTTTGTTTTTGTCTGGCTGGACAGAGATGTAGAGATAGCAAGGAAGCTGGAGATGCGACACACACTATGGATATATGTTATCATGATGCGACAACAATTACGGAAGGCAAAAAATGGGCCCACGCACGCACATGCACTTAAGCGTGATGCGTATCCGAGCGAGAGCTGGTGCAAAAAAATCCTTACTTCATTATCCCGCTTTTGCTCTTTATTGCTTTCCTTGCTTTAAGTATTTCTGAGAATACGCGGCCAAACTGAATGTAGGATGGAATTACACTTTCTTCCGGAATACTTACTTATCGTGAGTACTGTGAGTACTTCCAGTTAAATATGCCCAATGAACTCTCCATGATAAAAACACAAAAACAGAAATTAGGGGCAGGCATTCTCAACCGGCTCTTTAATTTGCGACTCCATTCAGGTAATCATGCGAATTGGAAAATGATAAGAATATTAGCTTACGGAACGGAAGGAGCCAGGGCCATTCAAGAATTAGAAAAGGCTTACAATTGCTTACAATCCAGCAAAAAATATTGTTCTTCCTTGAAATTTTCAATGTTTATTTTTGAATATCACTTTAAACTTAAGTAGGAAATAAAAGTTTAAAATTTAAGCTTCCCCATGTCACTCTGAAACATATTTCATTCACTTACAATTCTGCCTGGAGCCCAATGGTTTAGACGATGAAGCCCGATGTGTTTTTATTTTAGTACAAAAATAGGTACGAGAGGAGCGATCAGTCGGATTTTCATTAGCTAATAACCACTCAACAATTTATTTGACTGCCTACATGCATTTTTACCATCTGGGGGGTAAACCTCCGGGGAAAAGTGTATCTCTACTTTTATTTTAAAATCTTTTTAAATGCGGATGCAGTCGACTCCTTCTTTCTACCTACACGTCATGTCTTCAGTTTTGTTAAAAACAAGAGAAGCGAGTTACTAGAGGCACTTGCAAAAATTTGCTGACAAGATAAAAACTTGAATCATTTTAATATTACTCCATTATATAAATACAAAAGATTTTGTTTTCCCTTTTTGTCTGGATAAAGCTGGCTAATTTATTTTCAGAAATAGATATCCAGTAATGATGTGTACTAGGGTATCAATTTTAGAAAGTATACGTACATTCTAGGAAAGCTTATACCGAACACGTTTCCCCGTTCTCGCATAGTCTCGCCTTTAATATTATATTTCAAAGGAAGTATCTCCTTTCATAAAACTATTTTATTTTATGTCTGCGCATACTATACTACTTACTTCATGTAACGAACCCATCCCATCCTACGTGGTTGTATGTGCTTAAATCTGTTTGTGCTATTATGGGTGCTATAAATTGCATCTTTATAATTTGAAACTGTAGTTCAAAATGGGCGAAAAGCTATATAAGAATGAAACACATGTATGTACAATATGCAGAAAAATGTATATCATAGTAAAATTGTACTCCTTTTGTGCCATTCTTAATTTTTTACGAGAAATCAGATACGTCTCCTCCTTCTCCGCCCACGCATTAATTATCATTGATCCTTTTCCAATCCACCTGTCTGGCAAGGGTAAAGGAATAATATATTGCATAACTGTGTGTGTATGCTGCTGTCTGGAGTCTGGGTATTTTTTTTATCTTGCCAGTTATGCAATCCCTCCCTGAACAAGGGTTCATCTCGTCCTGTTCCGGGCGTACATTTCCCCCCGTCCTCTTCTCCCACGAAATATTTGTTCTCCCTGATGGGTATAATTTGTGCAAACCAGCATTCCTAATTATATTTTATTAATCAGTACCCTTTCCTCTCTTATTCCTTCGTAGTTAAAACGTATTTATTAATCGCTCGCCATTTTTTTAAAAGTTTTTTTTAACAGAGTACATGCTCCACAGAGGGAAAGAAGGAAAAAACTCGTTAGTCGACAGACACCGACAACAGGTTGCCTTCGAGTTCCACCAGCAATGCCACAAGTACTCCCTGGTTTTTAGAGTGGGCTGGTTCCCATCAACTTTCTCTGTTGA
Source organism: Dicranocentrus wangi (assembly GCA_036850665.1). NCBI lineage: Eukaryota > Metazoa > Arthropoda > Collembola > Entomobryomorpha > Entomobryidae > Dicranocentrus > Dicranocentrus wangi. The sequence continues at coordinate 16,055 of JAANSN010001403.1, read as the reverse complement.
ATAGGCGTAAGATCATTTCCGCGATGGCGTTCAAGTAATTGCATTATTTCCTCCGGGGAAAATGGCTGGTTCAACTTTCACTGACTCTACGTTTTATCTTCCCACTGCCTTTTGTCATCATATATATTATCTCCTCGTAGCCCACAACTTGTTTGCATATCTACTCGCCGAAATCTTACTTTAGTGCTTATTCAGTGCACTCCGCCAATTATGCTACCGGTTAAAAAATATACTAAATGTAATAACAAGTAACTGCTATAAGAGGTGTTTTAGGGTAATATAGTTGTAATTACAGGGTACTAAAAAGTGTTCAAGAATATCAGTCCTACGCACACCACTACGCTCTCGAAGAGCAACTTACTGAGGGACTAAGGGACTCCGGATTAGGACTATTTCTGAGCTACTTTGTTTTCCGGCTGATAATTGTGAATAGCATTTCACCTAAAGAATGGGGGGATTTGCACTTCGCCGATTTCACACAGCATATGGATATTATGTCCACAGAGGAAAGCCTACAACACAGAAGTATTATCCTCGCACATTCCGTTTCACTTGAATTATATAGAGCCCCGTTTTACATTCTAATTAGGAATTACTGGGAGGGATTCACTCCGTGGGTTTTTAGGAGGGTGGGAGTCTCTTGAGTTTACAATTTTTATTCTATTATACGTAGTTTAGTTCTAGAGTTTACAATAGTAAAGCTATGGCTGTAACTAGTAGCCATGTATTCTAATATGAATGTTTAATTGAGCACACACTCATCACATTTTACCTTTGTGTTTTAGAAACTTGTGCATCCTGGAAGTCAAGATAAGTATGTAGTGATACGGAGAGAAGAAGACCGAGTGAAAGCCAACTTGACTTACTTTTTGACTCTGGCATATAATTTCCAGCTTCTCGCTAAAATGCTACAAATTGGGGAACATCTGTTGTAGATTCCACTCCAAAAGAATGGGAGGTCACCCATACACACCATCATCATCATCTTCTTCATGATTAAAGTGCGCACTCAACATGAAGTTGCTGCCTGGGAGTAGTACCCTCTCAATTTCTCTTTCGCAAGTTATACGCCTCAACGCAATGCATTCAATCTAATTGTAAACTTAGTTCAGAGGCGAGTCGAGTCGAGTGTTTCCTTCATTCCTATAGTCTATACGCAAAGTATAACTTTTTCCTGGGGAAAGAGGATTTCCTAATTTATTCCTCCAAAAAATGTGCTCAAATATATTTACAATTTGAAAATGTTCTGCTAACTATTTCATTATGCCTATACTCTAACTTGCTTAAAAAGACTATGGGCTAGGTGGGCAAACCACTTAAATTCAGGGCCCAAGAAAAAAGAGAAGCGTCATGTCAAATGTGAGATTTTTTTTTATATTTTTCATAGGAAACCTGTATGCTGTCAAACTTTTTTGATACAGGGCCATTGTCTGCCACACCGCTGCCATCATAAAATTATGCAACCCATTTTGATTTCCGGACAGACCTACTATTAAATAAATAAAATTTGGCGTATGAAGCTCCACATAATGATTCACCCCTCTGGCGTGCATAAAAGTAAGAAAGAATTAGTTATCTTCTCCTAAAAGGCCTGACTGACTGACTGCGTAAAAATATGGGGCATCGTGTACTCATCGAGACTACCTTTTCGCAAGCATCTCATCACCTTGCAGCTCCAAAGCGTACTACTTGGTTTGGTGGTTGCAGTGGAAGATTATGATATGACAATTATTAGCTCTCCTCCATCTCCATCGCATTGTGAGTCCCAGAGTGCAACAGTGCTGTTGATAGTAGTGCTCATACTTGTATCGACAGAGCACCTTCCACCAAAAAACGAACGATGATCATATTAGTAGTGTATGCGATGGAATGGTGACTCTGACACGGTTTTTTTCGTGTGTGTGTGTGTGTGTGTATGTGTGTGTCTGTGTGAGAAAGCCCATCTGAAAAGCTTAACTTGGTCGACGCGAGGAGATGATATGATGATGGTAAGTAGTAATATGCTTGCTGTATGCTGGTTTGCTAGTTTTGTCAAGTTTTGTGCGAGAGGAAAAAGAAGAGTCTCTCATCATCATCAGCAGGAGCTATCTATGCTTGCTTCCCATATAAAAAGAAATGTTGTTCTTGAACTTGGCCATATAAGGTAGAACGACAAGTACCGAGGCTCACCGAGTGGATTACGTCAGCTCTGTGAATAAATCGGAACCTCGAACCAGACCAAATGGATGAGAAAAGATCCGTATATGTGGTTCTTTAAAAAACTAGTAGACATGCTTACCTAAAGAGTCTTCTTACTCTATCTAGTAAAGCAACAATAAAAGAACATGCATGCAACCACCTCAGTCAACCCACTTGATCTTTTCTTTAAAGGAACCCAACGCTCCACAACAGATCCTCTTTAAAAGTTCACAACATACAACATACTATACAACAGAGAAGAGGGAACCAGCCAGCCAGACGTATGCACTCTCTCCAACATAACATCATGATGAGATGAGAGGAGTCTGTGTGGAAGAATGGAGAGAGAGAGAGAGAGGATCATCAAAGAAGTCGCTCGCTCGCACTCACACTTTTGAACACTGGTAGTTAGTAGTAATGTCGAGCGTATGGCAACAGGAGGACCGCCGCGTTATGGGGAAAGAGTCATGCACGAGGCATGCATTCTACCAGAGAGAGAGAGAGAGAGAGAGGGGAATGGTTATAATATGGTTTAAAAAATTAAATAGAGCTGAAGAAGATGTGGCGTGGTGAACAATGCAATGATGCACAATAATATATATAATATAATATGATGCCGCTACCATAAACCGCACACGGATCATCATGGGGGCATGGATGGAACAAATCGCCGCAGAGATGTTTGACCATGCATGCCTCAATTGTTGCTGCTGCTGCGGTGATATTAGCAACTTCACCAACAATAACCATAATCATAATGCTGGTCAACTTAATTATTACGTTGTACATGGGAAGACAACAAGGCGCGTAAAAAAATAGAAGAAGAAGAAGAAAAAACGGCTCTATAGCTGCCACACATTCTCCCCGTCTTGGAGGAACCAACCCACAATTAAAATGTAATCTTGAGTGGAGTCACTAATCAAGTTCATTATGATTGTGGAATGACAGAAGCGTATAAAGTTGCTTCGATATCGGGGAACTATATAACCCCTTGGTTTGGAGGATCACACTGGCATGGACTTTTTCTGACATTAAATTATTATTATCATTATCATATTATTATTGGAGAAGAGGCGCCTTTCTTCTGAAATGCATTGGAGGAAAGAGTGCATTGATTCGAGCCAAACTAATATATAAAAAAATGGCCATATGGACATCCGACATGGACGCTAATCCAATTCATTTATGTTTCGATATGATTATTATCACCAGAGTTGAAAAACTGAGCAATCATGTTTTAAAATACTGGACACAATTCAACTGGAATTACATATATATATATATAATTTATCCAAAGTGGACGGGGCATGGGATCCGGCCAAATCTTCATCTACACTTACAACAAGTGTGAGAAGAGCGAGCAGCGCCTGCTGATTTACAAAATATATCTCTGATTTCTTCAACTGAAACATGACCTTGAGCACCTAAAATGTAATGGTCCCTTTTCCATGTAAATCATTCATTTGGCGGACAGCACAACATAATGTTTACTTTTGTAAAATAAATCATATCAAATCTAAACTCTCTGCTGTTTGTTACATGGGCAACGTAAAGGTTGGGAAATCGAAGATTATAGACATACGCACATTCCCCCGAGCCTCACCAAAAGGATAAGAGAAGAGAGTGAGAGAAGGTACAAAAAAAATTGTGTGATGATCTAAAGCGCATCATCTCGTTGTCGAAGTCGCTGCTCACAGAGAGGTTTGATTGAGGTACACATGATTTCGTTTTGTAGGGTGACGATGACATCATACGCTAAGGCAAGTAGCGATCACACCAAGTGGTTAGAGTAGTAGTAGTGTGTGCAGAAAACAAGGCGAAAAAATAATATCAACAAATATTGGCACAATAAGAAGACAGCGTCGCCACCACCACTACCAGTCGTGGTCGTAGTCGTCGTCGGTACAAAAACGACTTCAAAAAGGTGCCAGTGCTACCAATAATACATTTACTACACATGTCCACATTTACTATTACTTACTGCTGCCGAGTTCGACCTTTATTGCCAGTAAAGCGGGAAGCGGCCAAAAAAAGAGTCGAAGTAAAAAGTACGCATTCATTTCATATACCTACTTAATTAGACAAAAAATAGTCACAGTAGCAGGAAGAGTTAGAAAGTACGAAGGGATGTGTGTGTGGCTGTGTGGTTATGTTATGAATCTCTACATGTACTTATATTTTACAAAAGATGCAATCTTTTATTCCATCTATCAACATCATCCTCTCTCCTCATACCTCATAGAAAACACAAATGCTGCTGCTGCCATGCCATGCTTTGCTTGCTGCTTGTGCAAATGCAAATTCACTCGATCATATCTCTACCTTTAGGCTAATGAGCATAAAAAAGGTGTGATAATTGTACTGCTCTGGTGGGATGGTGACTTCACTCACCCACACTGTCACCTTAATAAACTTCGTCACCGAGACAAAAAAAAATCTCTACGCATACATTCAAGAAGTTTTATGATAATGGTATGCTTCTATGTTGTCCACCACGTTCTGCTACTAAAATCCCTTTTCATTTTTTAGCCATTCATTACTCTCCACCATACCATTACCATTTGAGCGCGACAAACGGTAATAAAATGATTATTCTCATATTCTCGCAGGACAAGAGGACACTATAAATAATGTGACAGGTTGATAAAGCCCATGGGATAAAAGGTGCTTTAACATCACATCACAAGTATGAAGTAGTAGTAATAGTAGTAATGCAATAAATATGATGTTTTTTTTTGTTTTCTTCTTCAAGAATCCTCACTCAACAATATAAACGGCCTGGCTGCACCACCATACCACAACCTCCCCTCTATAAAAGGAGTGCGTGATGATGGAAAAAGGAACAAAATGGGATTTCAACGTGTGTTTCCTCCATTTCATCCTCCGAAATAAAAATGAATGCACCACTTTGATTTCATACGATGATGATGATGAGGAATGGGAAGCGAGGAATTCCTGGCTAATTGTGTCTCCGTTGCTATGCTGCTATGCTGGTTTAAAACAAAATGCGTTTAGCGTTCCTTGGGACGACGATCACGGTTTCCGTCGATCCTATTTGGAGTCGTCCTTGCCATTGAAACAAAAAAGAAGGTTATTGTAACACATGACGTTTTCCTTCCTTCTTCTCTGCGTTTTTATCATCATCTATTACATAACAGAGCAGAAGAGAGAGAGAGAGAGAGCCACATGAAAAGTTCCACCTTCTTGGCCAACCACGCCACTATTTATCGCTCGTATCATGTAACAAAGCTCAGTCAGACGGATGCAGGCAGGATCGTCATCATCATCATCATCATGGGGCATGTATCACGCAGCTCACAATTGGGCCCACTGACTTGGGTTACCTCACCAAAAAATACAATCTAACAATAAGTAAGTAGAAGCCAGCCGGAGAGCAGGAGACAAACAACAAGTATTTTGATAACAGACAAACACATGAAATGAGCAACTACTACGTGCGGATATATACACCGGCTCCGCGCGCGGACATAGATCACTTGCCTTCTTTTTTTTTATTTCTGGATGCCCACTTCATCTCGTAGTAAATGTTAGTCATATCATAGCTATAAATACCTATGATTATCTCCATGTAGCATAATTGCTGATCCTAGCGAATAAATAAATAAATATAGCTCAAAGCAAGGGGGAGAAAAAGGGTTATTTTTGCTCCTGATTATTAATGCATGAGTTTCTCTGCATTTTTATATATAAGTATTTATACTTATATATAATTCAGAGATGAGGATCGCCTTTGACTAGTCGCGAATCGCGAAGAATAAGCCATGGATTATAAATGCGTGGCTGTGCGCCTATAAAATGATATGATGGTAAAAAGCAACGTGTGAACCTCAAGATTTTTGTTTTTGTTTTATACTGCTCCCTGCCTGCCTGCCTTGCCTGCCTGCCTGCCTGGTCAGTTGCAAATTATAAGATATGTCTTGACATAATCTCATCGAAATGTTAGTTACGAGCTCCCTTAGGGAACCGAAGTATTCTACAATCCAACGCCATCACCTAACTTTATTATGATAGGTTGTAATAATAATGTTGCTTTGTTGTTTCTCCTACCATTTTCCTTTTAAAGTTTTGGTTGCGATTGCGAAAAGGTATATATATAAAATGTGGCTGCAGTATGATTGCCTGCAGTAACCTCCAGTTATATTATGAGCAAAAGGTAATGTCAAGAAAGATATTACGGATTCTCGTTTGCCTTTCAGAAATGTTTGACGCTGTAGCTCTCAGTGACAGTGATAGCTCACTTGGATGATGTGCAGTAGTAATCATTCGAGTAAATTTCATTGGATTTTATGAAACATATCATCTTCCTATCGAAAAGGTGTTCACAGTCAGTTTGACCCATATAAATTGTGGATAGGTACAGTTGTCAGAAGACGAGCCCAGAATACTAAATTTTAGTGTGAATGGATTTGGTTGGATTGTTGCAAAAGGGTATTATTATGGAAGAAGAATATTATGGAATTGCGAAAATGGATAAAAAAAAAGAAAAATTTGAAGGGAATTTGTTGTTGTTGGTAACTTTAACAGAGCCAATTCACAAAGTCGATATTACAATCGGGAATATTCTTCTTGTGAAATGTTTTGTGTATACTTTGAGAACACTTTGAAATGAAATCAAACTCTCATTTTTCAGTGTCACGATTCTCGGAGAAACACGGTGGTGGTGGTGGTTTGATTTTGTCAAGGCGAAAAAAAATTCATGACTTGGCGATCTAGTTTTTATGTACACCATATTGTTAAATAGAATGTGTGGTTCCTTGGTCGTTCGTTCGTTGTTGGCGTACCGAATTAGACTCACTCTCGTCAGTGAATGAAAACAATATGTGAGGCCCAGTGAGTTCGAGAATGCGAAATGATGATCACATTCAAATACTTAACGCTGAATTGCCTCTTGTCCTCCTCCTTGTAATGAATGTCGAGTTTTGGGGTTGAAAAACAAGACGTTACACTAGTAATTAGTTCTGGATGAATCATCAGTCTGTGTTAATTGCAATTGCTAATCTACGTATCTAATAATTGTCAGCCCATCACATATTTCAGTGTTTAAAGACAACCCAAGGCTAGTAATAGCATTGCATTATTGTAAGAAACCTCAGTCAGCCTCGTCGACATCCCAACCCCCAACCTCGTTTTGCGATCTCGGTTGGAGAATTCAAGTCACACGCTTGCTCCATGTAAAAAAATGTAAAAGTTCCAGCACAAATGATGAATATCTTGTACTTTCCTAGCGTCATTTTGAGTACATGCAAAAAAAATGTGTAAAGGTGAAAGGTAGTTGTTAAATATGGACCCAACCGTTTCGTAATTTTGACAAGGACACTTCCACGTAAAAGATGGACGCATTGCTCGTACTCGTGTTACTTATTTACGGGTCACTGGGTGGAAGCTATAAGTACATAGGAGTCAAACTGTTTTAAGATCAAATTTTCACGTGTCTTTACGTCACAGTCAGCCGACCACTTTTACGGTACAAAAATATCTGACATTTTCAGAGTTGGTTGACGTTCTCTATTTAACTCACGATTGGATTGGTTCTGCTTCTGAAATTGCAACGGAATCTGGGAAATTAGCAGAATGTCTCCAGGGACCTTTGTAGGAGGACTCGATTTGTAAACAGCTATAGTAAGAAAATAGTTCAACTTGACATGAGATTATTTTTTTGCCATTCAGCAAATTTCCCTTTCACTCCCTATCATTCCCGGAGGTAAGTTTTGACATTGCTGCGATATTCAAGCGATTAATGGTAATTATTGTGAAGCTTAATACTCAATCATGACGATACTTGCCAGATCCATCCCCGTCTACAATCAAACTGCCATAATTCCACTCTTTATTCTGCAAATGACGATTGGATCACACTAGTGATCTGCAACTGTGATATCAGTTTGTAAATAAAAGCTTAATTATGTCTTTGAAGCTAACCATTTTTAACTGATTCTAAAGTTTAAATGAGGAATTTAGTGTAACGAAATAGCATTTATTTTTTGCTACGTGTATGCCCCAATCCAAGGCAATTTCGGTGAAGCCGAAGATGGTGAAGACGCAAAATTCTAAGAATTATAAACGTACCCTTTTTCTCCCACAATACCTTTCACTTTCTTTTTTTTCACTTTGTGTATCAACTCAGTTTCAGTTGTCGGACATCATTAAAAAGCATCCCGTTCAATATTGTGAAATATACTACCTTAGCAATAACTTATTTTGGTATTGTGCGACCATTATTGTTATAATTTTGTTCAATACATGTACCTACCTATGCAGTTATGCCATGGTACATTTCTATGTTTCCGAAGAAAGCTCACGTAAATTGGATGGCATGGCCTCGGAAGTTATTTACACATATTCTACTTGAAGTGTCAGGTTTTAAGGCGAAAAATATCTTGTTCGGGAAAACGAAACGGCCCACGTAAAACATAAAGGAGGAGTCGAATGATCAAGGTTTCTGCTAAAGGCCATATCGTGACAAGACCGTTTTACTATGATCATTTATTATTTGTTCCAAAAAAAATCACATTGCTTGGATTCAGTCCGTACCCAACATCCAGCCATTACGTTGTAAAAATGGTCATTTTCCCATAATTGAAACGATACACCGGAGCGTTACCACGGGAAAGTGTATAATGAGGTAAGCGTCATTATCCCGCGGTTGGTTTTTCCTACAAAATGAGGTATTTAGTTTCAGCTGGACAGGAGGGGGGCAATTTTTGCCTGAACTTCATTCGTTGAAAATATAAAAAAAATACGCAAGAGTCGAGTGGAATCAATTTGCAGATCATAAAATGTATCTGCTTCTTCCAAACAACATCGCACATCATCATCCTACCTCCACCTCCCTCCCTCCACTTCCTTCGTGTGGTCGTCCCTAATTGTTACCAACTATATTTACCTTTAGCAAAGCTTGGATGCACGTAGCCCCAGGTTGGTGGACGACGACGACAGGCTTGTCAATATCGAATATCTAGGGTGGGTGGCAAGTAACACAGGTGGTCAATTTGTATAATCGGATTTGTATACACGTGTGTGGCATAAATGTAAATAGGGCACAACAAGTCACGTAAATGATGAAGCAGTCCGTTTAATTTAATGTAGCCCTTATTGGAATCTTTAAGGTTATTTTGCCCAATGGGATATTAAATGGCACTAGCAACAAATATATCTCTCACTTTTTCGGCTATAAATAAAAGAATCATGAAGCACAAATAGAAAGACTGAATAGGAATTATGAATTGGTAAATTAAACCTTTTCCAGTTACCCTAATTGCGTTAGTTCGTCTAACTCCACTGACGAAACCGTTAGGGATATATGAAACAAAAGGTGTTAAAACTATTATTAGATCACTGACACACCTGTCAATTGGCAATTCGTGCTCTTTCTTCACTTTTGTTTAGCTAAAACTGATCAAATTAAATAACTGGAAGCAATAAGTAGCAAAACTATTGGCTAACACCAACACATTTCTCCTGTCTGTGATGTCAAAGAATCACAAAGCTATAATTATAATGATGGAGCTAAGTTATAATGTAATAATAAACCCCGTGTAAATCCTAAATTTACCTGTTCCACTAATCATGGTTCATATGAAAATGTCTTCCAAGCGGTAATATCGGACAACAATTCAAAGCGTAAACCATTCCAACATCATCAGCATCATCATACCGCTACCAAGTCGGCAACCTATCTTTAATTTTCCACATTGCAGAATTCCTTTTGTGTTCACATTTACTTGAAACGAAATTTATTTTTTGCACAATGCATGTCTAAATGTGAAAACCTGAATAAATATATCTATGATGATGACTTCTCGTGCACATATTTAGTCATGTTAAGCACGACAAGGTTACCGAGAGCACTACGTCAAAGGAGATAAATTTTTAGCTTTAGACGCTATTACATCACCATCTCTCTCATTTCTTGGGTGAGAAGATTAAAAATCCAAGAAAAGTGGTGAAAGCAACAACAACAAGGTTTGCGCTCCATCCAACTCCCAACCTTACAAATATAATTTTGGTCGTCGTCTACACTATAAGCCAAGCAAACATCTTTTTTTATTTATTTATTAAGTCAAGCTGTTGGCTCGATATTTGTCTATTGCACCCAGGTAATTAATAAATGTGCCAACAACGATATTTACTCAAGTTATGTGACATGGGACAAAGGTGACAATTACAATCATCATTATATCATCAACCTCATCATCATCTTCATCATCGTGTTAAGAAAAGACGTAAATGCCACAGTCACTGAAAAAGTGAGCCAAAAGTGCTGATGAGTAAACTTTGCGAATTGCTTATGTAGTACGATTAGCTTAACGCATAAAAACGTCTGCAAATACACGCAAGTTTACGAACTCCGTATGAAGAAATGTGTGTTGTGGCTGCAATGGTGACTGTTTTACTCTCACATCCGCATACATCCATCCGTAAGCATTCCTTCAAAATTAGCTCTACACCGGTTTATAATACATGGAGATAGCATAGCAAAAATATATGAATATGTAATGAGGATATGCAATGCAAAGCGATCTCTTTTTTCTTTTGAGATATGAAAGAATGCAAAACTTTTTTATACATTTCAAGGGGGATATAAATGACATTTATCGTCAGTGAAAGTAGCGGTACAGGCTGTACCAAAATTAGAGGTTTCATAGTATGCGTACACGATAAACTTGGGCGGAATTAGTTGGGAAATTGCAAGCTCTTAAGTCTGCATCCTATCGCGTACAAGTTTGGTGTGTTAAAAAATTTCCCCGGCAGCGTTCATGCATAGCGTCACCCAAAGTCAAACACCCACCATTTGTCACACTATTTATCACGTTGCATAATAAATGGCTGCAAGTCCACCTCACAGTCCTGTTGACCTTTAGGTTCCTGATCCTCCGCCCAAACATTTTGACAATATTAAGGAACCTTGCCACTGTCTCCCACCCAAATAATACAACATCCGCCGCCTTGATTAGCGTAGTACTAAAGATTATAATATGCCAATCCTACAGGTGTAGCCTTGTTGTCTGTCTGTCCGCAAATTAGCCCAGTTAACAAATTGGCTTTTTGGCAGTTAGCACACTTGAAGTAATACAATCCACCGGCCGGATTTGAACTTGCTCTTGTTTCTCTCTCTCTCTACAACTTTGCAATACCGACTTCACGCATGTTTGCTTCAATTTCGTCTTACGTTTCAACTGCCTCTTTTGTTGCACCAGTTGAGATGGGGTTCTTTTGCATGTGTCATCATCATTTGGTTTAGATCATTTGGAGAGAACATGCACCGAAAACTGTTTATAACGTCGTCTCTCTAGTAAGTATGTACATAATATGACGACATAGGCATACATCACATCCGACTGAGCACTATTCTGTGGAAGACTATTCTATAGTTCCCATCCATCCGTAAATATACCTATCGTTTCCACAGGATATTGTAAAGATTTTAGAGAGACGCTTTCCGAGGAAACATACAAAGTGAGTATTGAGATTGAGAAGACACATTTAGTAACAATCTTCTTACTCTACCAACACCACCACCACCATCACCTCCACAGAATAACTACTGAGAATGCTGGTGGTGGTGGTGATACCACTAGATACATACATTGCCCTTGTTTCGCACAATGTGAGTAAGCATAATATATAGAGAGGCGCCTTCCAGAAATAGTTTTGCGAATCATCATAGGATATTTTTAGGAATTTTTCGCCCACCCAATATGGTTGCTATTTTTTGGCTCTAAAATTAGTCGCTATCTATTTATACGCCGGTGGATTGAAGCACGTGGATTTTATAAAACTCTTTAAAAAAAATCTAAACTGGTGTGATGTGGCAAGTGCATGTGTGTGTTTGTACCCAGCTAGCAGTAGTGTTTGTAAGATGCAAAATCTTAAATATGCACACTGCATATAAATATTACTAACGACTGGGTAGCTAGGTACATGGTAAACATACGATACGAGTGCGCTTATGCCATGCCTGCGCTGCCCCTCCGCCGCCACCGCCGTCACGTACATGTTTATCGTGTGATACGGGTTTCCTTTGGTACGCAATAGATTTAAATATCTACCTAAAACATCAGTATTTATTTACCCGGTTGTTTTGGGGTAGTTTTTTATATAATACAACATGTAAGTATGTATGTGGGCATTGAATTCCGGATTATCCGGATGGAGCATGATGTTTTGCAGAGAAAAACACAAACTCACTGCAACAGAAACCTTGTAAATAAATATATGTATATATAACGCTCACAAGTTGAACCCTATTTACTTTTCGAAATCCCCAATTTTCAGGTTTCCATCTGGAACCGTAAACACAGCAAAGGAAGGAAGAAAGGGGAATGAGGTTGCGCTTTTCAGCTCCTTGCCTTGCTTTGTCACAATTCAAACTCCCTCATTGTTGACTGATTTTTTTTTGTACTCTTTGCATCTCCACTTTAAAAAACTATGCCTCTTCTTCATGCAAGAATTAGTGCAAGGGGTTTTTAAACTCAAAGTGGTGTGTAACTTGTCACGTAGACCCAAACTTTTGTTTACTTCGAGGAGGGATTTGATTTGAAACAAGAAAATAATAAAAAAGCGAACAAAAAAATGAACGCTTTTCTTTCAACGTTTTTGCTCTTCTCCCATAAGGACGAGCATCTCTGGTCGTGAGAGTTTTATAAAATTCATGTTAATGAATGCTTAATCGAGAGATGTGTCCGAGTTGCCTTTTTTCACTAAAGAAAATATAATTCTCATAAAAAAAAGAAAGATGCAAAGCTCCCAAATAATGTTGCAATCGCCAGCTCCCATGCATGACATTTACATCAAAATCAATAATGTAAGGAACGAGATGACGACGCGTCCATTAGAAACAGAAAACCTTGGTAGGTGAACAATGTACAAAACTGACGCCCACACACTGTTATCATCAGAGTCATCAAGACAATCCAGTTTGTGCACCTACAGTATTTGCACGCATAAATAAATCTGTATATCGACACTGTAATGCATGCTTGATGACCAAAATGACTCACTTGATGCATGCACAGTTAATGCTTATGAATGGTCATTTTCCCCTTTATTTTGTAATACATGTAGAACAATGTTAATTGTTTTAGGAGCCGACTTTACTCCTACACACGACTACAACCCCGTACTCGTCGTTCACCGTAGTACTCACTCATAATAATAATAATACACCCTTGCCCTTCAAAACGAGGATGCTTTGCGTCGTCGAAAAAAAGAAGTTGTAAAATGTGTGAGGTGGTGGGTTGTCTTGTGGAGATGAGAGATGATGGGTACATATTCGCGTGTTTACAAATCCACATGGTTTTCATCAGCAAATAAATAAACACACCAGAGGTACTTGATGGCGATGACGACGACGACGACGACGCAAAACACTTTGTTTCGCAGAGCAGATGTGGGATTCAGGGCATTTTGTTTGGGGATGGACCAGGTTTCTCCATTGACAAATTAGGTGTAAAGGTATTTATAAGCCTGTTTGGAGGAGTTGGATCCTTTGCTCTTTTTTAAGTCAATAGCTTGTTGAAGTTTAGAGGAAATGGGGGAAGTCTTAAGGAACACGAGCAATGATGGAAGGAAAGACCACGTGCCACAAAAACTAATCCCAAATCCATTCAAGCGGCCACATCTGCACGCCTAGCAATTTATATATGATTTCATCTCATTTTCATCTCTAATCATAAAGCCGCAGCAGCAGCAGCAGTGTTTCGCATCTCATTTTGGAAACCTATAGTGGTTTCCACACAAATCGGAAATGTGTGTAGTTTCTAGCCCGTAAAATTTAAATGAGAATATAAAGTGATAAAGTTTATTGCGAGGGAAACACATTAGATTAAACTAATGTGTTGAATGAGCAGGCAAGATTTCGAATAAATATTATCCGCTAGGATGTAATCCACACACACATAATATATTATACAATAGAACGCGCTAACATTGTAGCCAAGTAAGTTCCGTCCGTCCGATCCCCTGCTTCAATATCGCGTTTTGTTTTTTTTAACTTGTCGCCCACTCACAATACTGAACTGACGCTGAAGATATATATTATGTACGTTGGGCTCTGCTCTGGCTCTCTGGTGGTTTGCGTACTCTTTCCCTATAACACCTACACTTGGTGCAGTTTGCGACAGACATTTCGTCAGCCAGCAAGCAAGACATCCACAATATATTATTATCGCTATAAGTCAATGACTCTGACTGTAATTATACTCCTAATTTTATGATACGTATATATTCGAAGCCCAAAAATTTCCTTTATAATGGAATTAATCAAGCGTGGAATTTACACAAGTTTTTTCTCCACTCTTGTCATTGTTACTGTTGACCTAGTTCCTATAATTAGAATTTTTTTTAAATCCGACAAATACATGTCGTCCTCCAATGGCCTTCCACCTTTCCAGAAGGAAGAGTGGGACAAAATTTTCCATTAGATTTTCTGATCAACCTATTATTATGCTCTATTTAAACAATCATGATGCTCATTGTGCGCCTCTCTCTCAAACGGAGATCTCTCGGTAAATAGGCTCATTAACTCAAGTTTACAAAATCCATTAAAAATATTGTTTCCTTTTTTGTGATCTCCTCTCCGCTCCGTACTTTTCCAAAATCCCCGAGAGAAGAAGACTCACCTTGAAAACGGAATAAACATGAAAGCTGGGCTTTTCAAAAGAATAGCGACATTGAGTCATAATGAAAACATGACGTGCACAGGTGGGTATCCGGATAATTATAGTCAATATTCGGATGCATACGTCACACACGATGAAGAAATCTCTACAGAAGTAATTCCCTTTCTCTGGTGAAATCTGCCTCATTCATTCAATTGGCAGTGCAGACGTCTCTTCTTGTCACAATCAGAAAGTAACACAAACAAACACACGTCCAAAAAGATACGTTTTTCACCAAACCCCCACTCTGATTACGTACAAAACATCCTTTTCTCGGACAAAAATAGCAAAGTACATCCTATCAAAGGGATATAATAATAATAATCCTATAATTTTGTTTTTCTCTACATGTTCATAATTTTGAGGCGTGAAAAGTGGAGAGTATAGAGAGAACTACGGTCGACGGCGCGACGTTATACAACATTAAACATAAAAAATGCGTACTGCTCATTACATTACATTTTCTATATTTTTTCACTTCATGTGACTTCACTCACTGCTGTGGTTCAATTACCAATCGGAGAGAGAGAGAGACATGGAAATAATATACTTACTTTTTTTGCACATAATATATTAAGCATTCGTCCGTATATAAGCAAAACAGAGGGACAAAAGAGCTGGCCTTACCTTTTGTTAAAGCCACTTAGAATCTGTGGTGACAGACATGTTGCCATTCGTAAGTGAATGGATACTGAAAACCAAGAAAAAATACGAGCAGTCATATCCATTGTTTTGAGCATGTTTGGAATCTTCTTGTCTTTAGAAAGTCAAAGGGAGCAGTCACTGAAATAAGACAGGGGAGGTTATGTCTGAACAAAGCCAACTAATACGATACAAAAAGTAAAGAACAGGAAGAACAATTGGTGCTGACATGGTATGCCTTTGATACCATTATTCAGAGCTTTTGCCCATCATCCATTTCACGTATTGAAGGGAGTTGGTTTTTTTCTTCTCCTTCTCATTATTATTATTATTATCTAATGCTGTAAGATTGTAAATAGCAAAGGCAAAAAAAAGCTTCTTTCGTTAGCTCTTGTGCTTGATTAGTACTTGCTATACATTAACTAGGTGCATCCAAGCTGCAAGGTTTCTATTTATCAGGCCTTTGAAGTAGGTATTTTTGTATGCATTGGCTGTCCTATTAGGTAGCTCTAATTAACATTTTATTATTATTGCTGCCAGGCGTTTAAACTCTTG
>JAANSN010001402.1:0-34056 GCA_036850665.1 Dicranocentrus wangi | reverse complement strand
CATATCAACCTCCACTGAAAACTGCCGTACTTCATTTGGATCTTCTTCACCCTCAGACTCTTGAACATCTTCACCTGAAACGTTGAAAGTATTGATTAAATTCGATACTTAATTTACGTACATTTACATTTAGCATTCAGAAAACGAGCATGTAAAATTTTGAGGAACTTACTAATATCATAGATGCGAAGATCTTCGAATTTCACAGTACACTTAACGTTATAGGATTCAACCGCGAACTGCAACCTCCTGTCGGTACTACCTTTAATTCTCAAACGGGGTGCTAAATTTTTCATCCTATCTAAGGCCAATCGTACAAGTTTCAGCTCTGGCATCCCAATACTTATCTAGAGTTATGTGATCAAATAGCAGGCAAAATAAAATTAGTTAATTACTATTGCTAAAAGCCTATTATTATTCAATGTAGCAAGTTACGCAGATCGAGCATAAATCAAACGGCTGTATATAATTTATTTATTGCATTTGTCCCTACACACG
This sequence comes from Dicranocentrus wangi, assembly GCA_036850665.1. Lineage (NCBI taxonomy): Eukaryota > Metazoa > Arthropoda > Collembola > Entomobryomorpha > Entomobryidae > Dicranocentrus > Dicranocentrus wangi. Next base: position 33,558 of record JAANSN010001402.1, on the reverse strand, counting down.
GACGAGTAGCCTCTCAGATCTCACTGCTCCACAAGAGATTATATGTAAATTCAATTTGGATCACATAAGGTTTCAGTTTTTGTTTTATGCAACATGAAAAACTAAAACTCTAAATAACAATGCTTTCATTGAGTGATATTCAAAGATGACATAGTCTTGTGTTCATGGGTGTTTTAGCACTGCTATTAATTGTCTCATTTTTTTAAAAATAAAATTTTAATGATACTGAATTCCTTTCGTCTTTTTAAAACCTTTTTGTTTGTTTCTAAAAACTTTTACTGGCTACTTGGTCAATTGTTTTTAAATTGGTTTTCACTTATTCCTTAATATTCCTGGTTTCTTGAGTGAAGATTTGAAAGTCATGAGATTATATGCTACCTTTCCGTTCCATATATACCTATATTGAATGTGAGTCGGGAACTCTATTGGCGTGGCATGTGTGGTAACTCGAGATCTGTGGGATAACCACGAACTGATGAAGATCCCCCTTTTAGACATCTTGATGTGTAAATCAGAATCATTTGATTATCGCTTGTTTTCTGAGGGAGAGGATAAGGACAAGGTTTCTTTAAGCGTACGTAGATTTGAGTTTTATTGGAAATTATATCAAGAGGGATGACAAAAAAACTTTTGTAACAAAATTTTCAATCTGATATTGTATGTGCAATAAAATCATTCTGCTGAAATTAAGTGGTAGTCAAATTTTGGAATATAGCCTTATAGCTTCTGTGTAATTATTAGGAGATGCGTGGTTCCATACTACATTGTACTAGATGTGCAAAGCAAATAAATGATGACTTCATAGTAATAAATATAATTCGTGTTTGAGTACACATGATAATTATAATAATATGAATGGATGGAATATTATATATAGAATTTAATATGATTTAGTTATGTAGTATTTCTTGTAGTTTTCACCAACTAATAATCCGAATATAATGGAATTATGGGATGCAATATTGTATTGATCATCGTCACACCTCATACTTTACCGCAAAACTGCCAGGCAGGCAGCCAACGTATTATTATGTTAGTTTCTTTGTTACGCGTATGTTACACGCATATATCATTTGATCTCCACTCTAACAATTAGTCTTTTTCCAAAATTTAAGTAAAGTGTATAGTAAATAATTTCCCCCTTTATTATGCCATTAACCTCCATAGCAAAATTCATCTCAATTAGCTATGTTTTTATACAAGAATATAGTATGTAACGGTTTGCAATAGGTATTTATAAACAAATAAGTTTAAAATTAAGGATAATGATTACGGACGTGGGTTGAATGGGAGTTTATTCCATCTCTTCCTGCAATTTAATTGCAAACAAAAGATATAAAAACAAAGGAATCAGTACATCCAAATAAATCACACATTTTCCTACAAACTGGCAATACCTACCTCATCCTCAGTAGGCATCTTTGTCAATTGTGTAACCACAAACTCAAACTCGTCATCTGAATGTTTACTACGCCCATAATATAAGGGGGTCATTGGATGCTTCTGCTTTGTAAGAAACTGATACAAGTCCAGAGCAGCATGAATTTTGGCGTACTTTTTACGAGGGTCGAATCCTGTAACAAGTTCAGATTTCAGATATCATTACAAGCTTTTTATTTATTTCACAGCATAAATGATTTTTTCATATTAATATCATTAGACATTTTTTTATTTGAATTATATCTCCTACCTTCAGCCGCACCTCCAACAAAATCATACGTAACGTAGAAACAGTTTTGGATAGTCTTTTTGGTTTGAAGATTTAAGCACGGTGCAAGGCGTACGTCATACTTGTAGTTTACTTTAAGGGATTTTGCTAGACCCTCGATACGGCTCACAATGTTGGGGTCGTAACAGATTTCGGGTGGTAAGTTATACGGTGGGATTTCGCCCTCTGGAAAACAGGTGTGTAGCAACCTTAGAAATTCGCGACATGCAAATTCCCTGGCAACCACCATGCGCTCACTCTCGGCAACTCCTGCTCAAATAAAACAAACAAGAACATCATATCATAGGCATCATGAACATATCAAAATTTTTGCAACTTTTTGCCACGCACAATGAGATATTCAAAAAAGTGCTATACATTACCATCGATGAAACCAAATCTCATTTCACATCTCCACCAATTTTTTCTCTCTCCCGCAGCCCTCTCTTTCAATTTCCCAAGCTTGACTTGTACCTCTAAACCCTTTTCAACCAGAAAACCCACCGCACGATAAGCAGTCAATCGGTCCATATTATTAGTCCTTGCTCCCCTCCTTGGACCCTCCAAATTACAATTGATCGACAAACGTTTACGTTCTACTTCCTCGTGGTCATTCCGGCGGACATTAGACACATCCCGATCAACGACTTCATCATCAGCCTTTGGCGCAACCACAGGTTTGTCAGGGATGGTGCCGTCTCTTGTGATTCCCAAGTGAACCACAACATCATCCAGTGATGTGTTCCTGGGGTCCAATCCGCAAGACACTCTTTTGCCAACACTGAACGACGACGACGACGAGGACGAACACGACGACGTAGACCCTCGCCGTTGTCCATTTACAACAGCCCCACTACGATCATCGTCAGCGTCAGCATCATCACCAAATTTGCGCTTGAACTTGTTGACCGGCTTCTGAATTCGCCTCTCGACCACAATGTCATCCAGTCCTTTGAGCACATCATCCCCCTTCCAACTGCGACTCTCGTTGGTGCTTGTTTTAATTTTTCCACTTTTTGGGATTCCAGTGCCAGTCGGCGATTGGAACCTCCCACGCCACGTGCCGTTATACATTGTCCTGAGTACAGAAAAAAGAATCAGGAAAGCCACTCATCATCACCCACTGTTACATATAATAGGATGCAAATAATGAAAAAATCATGATTGAGCATATATAAAATGTTGACCCTTGATCATTCATTCGTTACCCGTAACATGTAAACCCGTTTATTGCCGTTAATATTGTTTACTTACCAGTAGCACGTTTAAGTTTAAAGACCAATGAATTAAACTAACTTCCTCTGCTGTCAGCCGCAGTAGCAGCTAAGCTTTAATTTACAATTATTTTTTTGCAAACTACACAAGGATGGAGGAAGGAGACGGAAGTATTGAAGAAACACCAAGAAGACCAAATAAATACTTAAAAAAAACCCAAAACCACTCGTCACTAGCCCTTCCCGTCCGCGCTCACAAAACTGAAATTGAACAAAGATAGAAGAATTCCGACTTCCGACCGAAAAAACAAGAAAATTCCCAGAGTAGTTCCCTCCTTCGACTTCCATACACGCAACGAAACTAATTGTAGGTGGTAGCCACAGGTTTTCTTTTGTAAATGATTGCAGAGCTATATTGAATGCCTTCTTGTCCGACTTGCCATATTCCCTTTTCCTATGCCCCTGCCCTGTATGTTGTCCTGTCCTGTCTGTCGAAGACGAATGACGAACTAACTGTAAGGTACAAAGGTATTAGAATAAAGTACATAAATATGCAAACGAACGAGCATCTCCCTCTACAGAATCTTATCTTATCTTCTACAACCTCTGTTCCATCCAAATTCTGTCTAGTCTATATCCATAATATATATAGCCCTCAATAATATTATTGCATCTTGTGATGAAATGAAATGTATTGTATCCCTTGTATCCCCGTATTATATCATTTCCCTTCCAATTCCGGCTCCATTCCAGTCAGTGTCCCTAAGTCCGTTATGAAAAAGTAATTGTTCAGTGCATAAATGTAGTAAGTGCCTCCACTGCCACTGCCACCATAGCACTCCCGCTTGGTCCATGCAAATTAACCGCTGGATGTCTACTAGGTATATACTTACTTATGTCTCCGAGGGAGCTTGTCAGTACCACCACTCTCTCTTGTTGAATAGTCTCGAATCTCGAATAATCTCGATGCACTTACAATTATGATTATTATAATTACAATTATAATCCGGGCATTCAGCATCCAATATTATATTGCCTCTCCAACACAGCACCCAACCTTGATACAGCTTTATATATGTATATACTACATCTAAATCTAAATTGTAACTAGAATCAAGTGTCTTAATATTATGCAATGCGTTTGGAGATCTTGCTCAGTTTTACATGTGAATGAAACATACTAAAAAAAAGACTCTTCAGCCGCAAGATCCCTCATCCTACAATAGTTACAGGCGAGGCGACTAGTATTCTCGCGAGTATAGAAAGAATAAATTTTTAGATGATGGAGAGTCAAAACTGATGATGATTGTGCTGGAGAGTCTCCCAGGATTTAAGCCGTGATTTCTAATATTATTGGTTCGTTCTTCTTCTTCTTCTTCTTCTGGCTACTGGCTACTGGCTACACACAAAACATAATATTTTATCCCACCATCGACTTGGAAAACATGGCATAATAATATCTAGTATCCGATTTTGTGATGCGGCGGATTGTAATTAGACTTTATGCAAATCATGATGCGCATTTCATCTCCAGATACAAAGTCTAACCCACAAATAATGTGAAAAGTGATGAATCCCAAGGACCTGAGACGGAATCGGAATTGGCATGCAAATCCTTTCACAAAATGAACGTATTCCTACAGTGCAAGCACAATGATATTTTAGATAAGGTAAGGTACATGAGCGAGTTCAATTCCAAATTCTCTATGTAAAACTTTTTTTTATTTTGTTTTATTCCTTGCTCTTTTAGTGCTGCCTTCATTTTTCCATAATTTTTCTACTCATTCATTGTGTTAGGATATAAAGCGATTAAGTTACTACACGGAATGCTGTAGATTACTTGTGCCAAGTAATAGATCAATTCAAAAGTTCACTACTTCATTATCATCACAAATAGATTTTGTCATTGGAAAATTATATGCTTAAATCACATACGGCCACTACTGCAATCATTATTTTGGATTATTATGGCTAATGGTAAATACAGTATACAGCACCTATTGACGTATATTGGTTAACATTCAATTACAAATAATTTAGAACATGCTCCCACAACGAGTCTACGGATTCAGTCTGGATTATTTCTGAAGTTGCACTGTTTCGGAACTCTTTTCAGCAACACGTTGAACTCTTTATTTATTGGCAGGGAGAACACCTTTGGTCAACATGACATTCCCGTACAAGGCAGTATCACTGTTAATAGAAATTATTACCAAATTATTCTTCATTTTCCTTCTTGAACATAGATGTGCGTATGTTTTTAATAATGGGATATATTTTGTATTCAGAGTTTGAGTTAATTATTATTATTGATTACCTTGTAATTACAATCACAAATGCTTCAGCTGCTTTCTCGTAAAACTTGAATCTGAAAGTCACAAATGCAGAAGAGTATCATATAAGTAATAATCATTTAAAACGTAACTCAACGCCTTTATTAGAATTTATACTGTTAATGAATACTACTTACCTCTCTATCAATCCCAATTCAACTGCCTGACCATTGTTACTTTCTTTAGCAACCTGCATGAATTCCTTCCAAACTGGAAGTGGTGCCTGCAACACACCCTTCTTCTTATCATCATCAGTTAAATCCATGACTTGAACCTAAAAAACCATTAAAAACAAAACTTTAAATTTGCCCATGCATAATAACATATCATGAAGTTAGGTTCACTTCACCTCACAATTCTTCAATACAGTTAACTTTAAACAATAATGTTGTAGACACTCACCGGGAATTTCTCGTAAAAGTCTAAATCGATCAATTTCAGTATAGCAGCCATCAGTTCAGGGATGGAGTGGACCCCATCAGCTCGTAGCACTTGCGCATATCCTCCTTTCTTTCCTAGTGCATGAGCAGGAAAATGCGCATCTGCCAAAACTGAAAAAAGAAATATTAAAAATCCATTAAAATTAAGTACAACATACATATATATCCATAAAACACTGATTCTGACTGAATATTAGTTAAGACAAAATACTTGTAAGAGGCAAACTACACACGCGCACACTACAAGTCAAATCACACATCATCTCTCTATCTCAAACGAACCGTGTTCATTTTCCATTTCCCAAGGGAAAATATATGGGGAGTCATACTTATATTCCTTCAGAAACTTTTAAAATAGTCCGAAAGGTAGGAAATAGGTCACAAAAAAAAACTTGTGCCACTATATAATTTCAAATAAATTATATAACCCTCCTGCACACACGACCATATTTTCATCCAGTGTTCAGAGATGGGAAGGTGTGGTCATCCCAACACAACAACAGAGAAGGTATATATTTTCTTAAACGTGAATGCGAGAATATATATGAATGGTTCCAAAGGATCGTATTCTTTTAAACATCAAAACTGTCGCAGAAAAGAGCACTTGGTGTAAAATTATGTAAAAAAGACTCCCTTCAAGTTTGTTGCACGCGGGTCCATTATTCTCAAACAAAAAGAGACATTTAAGATAAAGAAAAAACTAGAAGTGCCTGGGAAAGCGGTGGAGATGAAAATTAAAAAGGTTAAAAAAGAATTCTCAACTTCATTGTGGAAACTCAGCAGGGGTAACAGAAGGAATTACTTGCCTTTCGCATGCGTGCTGCGTTCAATGCTGAAGCATCATCTCATTTTCAAACGTGTGAATAGCAGAAGTTCACGGTTCATCGTAAACTTCATCTGGTTAACGCTTATTTGACAGTTTACGCTCCCCATAAAAAATCCACTTGATAGTTTTTGCTATAACCTATATTATCCAGCATTGGGTATATACATAGCGTGTGGAGCTATTATCGATATATACCTTTTTATTTGCCTGGAAGTGGCAGTGTCAGTGTCGTCAAGCGACACTATTGTAATGTATATTCCTTTGAAGGTTCAGTCAGCAAAAAGGTTCAAGTCACACAAGTTGCCTGTTTTACGTCATTTTATAATATGCAAAGACAAAAGCGTGTTAACAGCGTTTAAGAGGGCGTGCAGCGTGGTCCACTACCAATCAAACATGTCTGGGATGTGACCAAATGCGGTAATAAAAAAAAGTAATCCCTGAAGCAGCCTGCCTACCTGATCCTGATCTCACGGTACGGGGCACTGTGAGAATATCCTTAGAAAAGCAGTTCTGCTGCTGGGATAATCGCTAATTTCTTCTTTTCTTTTTTTAGGGAATTAACTGTTTTGAAAGCATTAAATGATTATCATTTACCATATCAAGAGCAGTTTAAAATCACTAATTGATGGGGAGAAATGGTCAAATTTGGGTTACATCAAAATCAGCGAGGCTATATACTTCTTTGGAGGGGTATCCTCCACGCAGCAGCAAGAATCCCTCAAAGAGACCGACAAAAGTGCTGAGTCAGACAATCATAATAATAATAATAATAATAATAATAATAATATCATCGCTTGATTTCCCCTACATCCTACCACGTGAGCTCATTTACTTTTTATCGGTCAAAGTCTCTCTCTCTCTCTCACTCTGCAAAGCTAAATATATTTCTGCCAAAAAATTACAAGAAGAAGAGCGAGTAGACGCAACCGGAAATCAGAGAGAATAGCCCGGCCCTCATTATAAAGGTACCGTTAGCATAAAAGCAACTGAAAACGATGAAACAATATCCCTTCAACTGAGAAAAGAAGAAGTTAACAGAGTCCAACAACACTCGCACTCGTCTCTTTTATCCCTGATACAATGATTTTCCGTTATTATTAGGGCATCTTCGGAAAGGGGTGCATTAACTTTTTTATTTTACAATCACAGCCATTATTGTGTCCTCTTGAACGAGTTTCATGTAGTAAAACATGTATTATTACGGGATAACTACTATTACCAGACGGGCTATATAGACGAGAGGAGTGATTTGCCCGTAAAAACACGATTTATTAAAGGTTTTCCTACCAAAAGCTTTTTTTGTGTTTCTTGAACTTTATGACGATGGCATAAGAAAGACAACAAAACTATTCGGCACAGTTTACCTTTGCACCACAATTCCACGATTTTGGAACAAATGTGAGGAAAAATGGACCTGGCATTTCAATACAGAGCACAGAGTAGTAAGTAACTTGGCTGTGATGAGGCGTAGGAAGGATGAAAACGAAAAAAAAATATATAAAAAGATTGGGGAAAAGGTTGTTGATATTCGGCATGTTATCCGATGTGCAAAAAAAACACAGCTTTGAGCATCATCTACTCTACGCTATCCGCCTACTAAAAGCCTATCGGCTATATCATCACATAATAGGTAATAAATGTCGTAAACTGTAGGAAACAGAACGGCACAGCCGAATTAATGAATCCATGTAGTGCACAGCCGCTCTCTCTCTCTCTCTCCAACAGCTCCAATCTAAAAAAATATGTTAAAGGCACAAATACTGAGTGAGTGAGTGAGTGAATGTAATTCAATGTAAGGTGGAATCATTCGTTCGGGTCTGCTCCTCTCATTTTTTGATCTTTACTTTTTGTGGAAACAATAAAAAGGAAGAAGAAAAAAAAATATCACGGAGCAAACATGAAGTATAGTATCAGCATCAGCACTGAATGAACTACTTATGCTGCAGGTGTACTGCTCCCATTCTTTACCACATGAGGGGAATAAATATGACAGATTTCTCAGGTTGGCCGTATATACGTAAAATGCAAAAGGTTCTGAAGGGACTAGGGACCTCTTCCACCAAAACATCATCTTCCACTGACTGACGATGATATGAGACACTTTGTCTCAGCCAGCCAGCCAGCATTTCGATCTGTTTAATTAGAACTGCATAGAAGGCATTATATTATATTATCGTCCCAAATTCCAAGTATTTATTAGTTGAATCAAAAGTAGCCAGCCACACCTGTAACACATATGGAAAGCGCAAACATGATGCTAAATGCTTTGAGCAAATGACCAGTAAAACTCAGCAGGAGGTAGGTATTGACGCGGCTAACAGGGTTATTGTATGATACACATCTTCCAGATATTTTTTTTTGTTTCATTTCATTATGTATACATAATTGTAAACTAAACATCAGTCACTGGGCTCTCACCTCCCACATCCATGACGGATCGTATCGACATCAGTCAAGGGAGACCGCCTTCGCAGCCCTGCACCTAGTCAAACACTCTTTTTATTTAGTTCACCAGCAAGAAAACTTTTTAAGAAAAAACTCCTGTGAGCTACAGGTCGTCGTCGTACAAAATCATCGTCATGAGCAGCTTGATGATGATGATTAAAAAACAAGCCGTTCTGTATGGTTGGATGCTGTTGCATTTCTTCTACTACCACACAAACCAAGAGATCCAATACTTTGATTTGCTCCTTTGATTCCTCCTGTTAACCTGTTGTTCTTTCTTACAGTAATAAAAGTGAAGCAATAAGTGTCCCGTATTACATTTTCCTTTAAAAAGAGGAGCGCTATTATCTTTAACAATTTTCCCCCTTCAATAAACGGCTACTACAACAACAACAATGCCCCTTGCAATACTATTCGCAAGCTCGTCGTAGTAGTCGTAGCTACTCCGCACTCCTTGACAAAATGGGCTTTTAAATGAACACCTTTTTTATTATATTATATTACTATATTCTATATACGAGATGTGCACCGTGTGGGACAACGGGTTGGTCGGGTTAAGTACACCTGAGGATTTGGAAAAAAAAATGAAAGACCATAATATAACGGGAAAGATGCCCTGCAACGTGATTGTGAGCATGTCAACATAATATATCATCTTGAATCAGGTGTCCCTTCACCCTTCCTCCGCATCTAGTCCATTTTTTATAAGTACAAAAAATGAGGAAACACTAAATTCCCAGCCGAAGGGGTTAGATGATAGATCGCAAGATATTACACATTTTATTTTCAAAGATACAATTGGATAACAAATTCATAATATGCAACCATTTTTTTAGTCCCTCCACGCTGCCAAGCAAATGTTGATAGAAGAGAAAGCCAAACTTGGTTCATCTTGGGCAGCGAAAACCTTAATTCTAAAATAGTAATAATATAAAAATTAACAGTAACATAAGTAAATAGTATGCTGGCTAAAAATCACGTAGGAATCGAAATTGAGAACTTTAAAAAAATATTTTACACCGATTATATCATGCATAGTAGTAAAAACTATGTAACGGATCTACAAAACTATCATCAGTCTGACACCATCAGACAGAGACCAACCCCAGAGGAAATGCAGCAGCAGTTAAGTAGTAGTAGTAGTAGTAGTAGTAGCTTCCGCCATCTCATAAACTCGAATAACCTCTCTGCATGCATGTAACACACGCATATTATACATGATGATGATGATGATGATGATGATTGTCAACCTAACATAAATTAATTAGTGTTGGATGGACACAGCTGATCAAAAAAGCAGGTTCTTTTGTTTCCAAAACGTGAAGTAGTTATTCAGCAGCAATATAACTCTGTCGTCGTGGGCCGAGTTTACGTAACATATATTATGCATATAATAAATATACAACAGAAGAAGATGCGAGCCCCGCATCATCCCAGCTCAAGAAGCTCTTCTTCTTCTTCTTCTTCACAAATCTTCCAATTCCTGGAATAGTGATGGTGCAGTTTGAATGAGAGAATGCAAACGACTTTTTTTTTAAATCACTGCTGCAAGCCACTTGCATTCTTATTATTATTTTCACTGCCATCCTCATTATTATACCAGCAACAGCATGATCATTACTACTTCTGCTCTGTGCTATCAGTATCTGTAATATCCCCGGCCCGGCTGGCTTCACCTCATGTTTTTTTTCTTCTGTAGCGTTATTGAATCCGCATTGCTTTTGCTGCACAACGAAACGGTTAAGAAAAAAATGCTTAAGATTTTTTCCCCTCAACTAGGAAGCACTCAAGTCAAGTTCAGTCCTTTTCATAATGCATGGAAACAGGGTGGACGATGCGGACGACGACGGTCAAGCAAGAGTTGTTGAGGTTGAGGAGAATGATTGAATAATATCTAATAGCCCCGTGAGAATAGGTTCAGTCCGAGCAAAACCATCATGCTGGCAATGGCAATATTATAATATGTCGACAAAATTTCATATCATATCAATATCTTGTAATAAATAATATCTATGATCGCTTTTTGTCTTCTGGAAGTAATCGTTCGTGTAGTAGTAGTAGTAGGAGAACACGTTCGTTCACCAAGTGTAAAATTGGCTTTCCGGAACGATGTGTCTACATATCCGGAAAGTTTTGCGGATGTCAGACGCTGACAAACTAATAATAGGCATTAGACAACAACACAGTGGCACAATCAGCCAGTTAATTTGAAGATGGGGATTGCTTCACGGAAGTGGAGTAGGAACCCTCCTCAAATTCCTCCACACATACACACACACACACACATACACACACACATGAAGTGGTCGACAATTAGACACACTTGCGGAGTTGATGACGGTGTAAATATAGAGAATGCATAATCACCAGTCCATATCCATATATCACTCAAATGGTAAACATGCAAATCATTGTTTCAAGAATCGGTGCAGCATATAAAGCAGTAGTACGCAGTCTTCAACAGTCAGGAGTCATACCACCCAACAAATCATATCACAAAAAAATTATAAAGTTTTTCGTTTTCCTTGGATTCATGCATGGTCGCATTTGTTCCGTTACTACAAAACTAAAACTAACTTATTTTTTTCTTTGGGAGGCGGTAAGACATAATTGACGTGATGGTTTGCTAAATTAGATTATCAATTTTGAGGTGTAAACAACCCAAGAAAAATGTTGGTTTTCCCTACAAACAATTTGTGGCTGGGATCCCATCGGAGGGACGACCTAAAGTCGAGAAACCCTGGTCAGACCATCTCTCTCTTTTCCTATGCAATCCCATTCCCATGAATAGGAACATAACTGAAGAGGTAAGAAGAAGATGGAGAGAAAGAATGAAAGCGAGGTTTCTGTCAGGAAAGAAAAAAAAAATCTTCACAACAGAGGGATGAATGGGATGTCAGACAAATTTCCGAGAAAACCAGTTAGGGACCGTCTCCACCTATTCTTATGGAGGTGTAATTTTGATATCAATAAGTGTAATCAGTCGGTCGGCCTCGTCCGCACCCACTGCATTGCTTCCATTCAGAGGGAAGATTTATGTAATAGTAGGTCCGCATAATATATTTTGGTCTGTGAGAACGCATATAATATTTCCCTTGTTTCTTGTGTCCAGTCCACCAGTCAAACGATGCCAGCAACATATTTTACACATGCCAAAGAAGAAAGAGCTACATATATTCACAAAAACATTCCATCAACTTTTAACCCTACTCAATTTTAAAATCTTGTGTTGCAGGTAAACCATGAAATGAATTAAAACACAGGATGATTTCTAATTAATAATAGTAAGGTCCGTTTCAACAGAGAATAAAAAAGTAGCGTAAGGTATAAGGTTGACTCTGTAGAAACGAATGAAACGATCTCTCCTCGGTCTCAAGATGACACAAAAAAAGATTTCATGACAGAGTTTAAAAAAAACTTCAAGAAATCATAGCATATTCTTACGACACTCTTCTTGTTGTCCTTACGCAAACCACGTTGAGGATTATTATCATGCAAAAAAAAACTTTTCCATCAAGTAAATTTGGTAATTTTTAAACCTGCAGAAACCACCAGCTCGTTTCTCATCATCATTATCATCATCATCATGTGTGGCAATATGGCAAAAATATTTTTACCGAGTAGAGACAAATTATTCCAAGGAATCACCGGTACATCCACTACCATTATTACCAGTAATTCACCAAAGATGTGTCGACTTTTCAGGGGGTATACTTTACCCAACATTATGATTTGATTTCTGTAGTATTATTATTACACATTAGCCAACCGATAAGTAAAGTTGAGCGATGGGATATATATGAGGGGAAAACAATACGGGACTTGTGCAATCATGTTTTTGAGTGAGGATGATATAAAATCAACAATAATACCAGCATTGTACGGTAAAAAAAATCAATCACTGTTTCACCTCCTTTGCATCGTCCCATTCTGCTCTCCGCATTCACAAAGACATGGGCATTTATGCCGTTTTTCACAGAGTAGACAGGTGTGTGTTATTTTTGTCTCCCCACTGTAACAAAGGGAATTCCGTGAATTGAGTGTATCATCATCGTCATCTCATTTGCGTATCATGGAGGAATTCGAAATCACTCGTTTATTCAATCAAGATGGCATGGCTACCTGTCCCCCTCCATCCAACCTCACAATCACTCCCCCTATGTTTTAAATATTATCATTTGGGGCAATTCAACCTGTTGACAGGCTTCTCTCACGCAGAAGTGATGTGATGTGATGTGATGGTTGCTTGCTTGTGTGTGTGGTTGTGGTTTACAAAGAAAACGGCGTTACTTCCAAGACTTAAACGTGCTCGACGCAATGCAATATGCAATGCAATAACGTAAGAAGAGAACAGCATACAATATATAATACGAAAGCTTAGTTTGTCAAACGTCTATTCGTCCCATCCTGCCAAAAAAGTCTAATTAAACCCTGCGGCCAATATAATTAATTACATCATACTTATATACTACTCACTCGTGAGCGATGTGGGACAGTATAAAAAATGCATAATATGAACTTAGCCGAGATAAGTTTTTTTCCTTGTTAGTTTCTTGTACAACTTAAAGGGGTAGATTTACTTGATTTTGAGATTACACTTGATGAATCCACTCCACTCTCTTTAAAACAGAGAGAGAGAGGAGAGAGTCAGTGAGTATGAAAAACAATACGCTACTCTTTTTGCTCCTCACCGTGTCTCACCCATTTTTTAGCCATTGGTCGCATGAAACAACAACCAAGGCGGAGATCTCACTCAAACCATACCTTTCTTCTGAAAATCTGACAATTTTCACCCAGCTGAATCCCACGGAAAGCCACATCATATCCTATAAAATGTGTGGTGAGATGAAATGATGGTGGTGGCGTAATGTAACCATGTAGGTATATTATCTCACTCACACAGAAGAGTACATGTTTTTTAAATATATATCTTCTTTTTTTGCTGTCACGTCCTCCTGATTTTTGTATGTGTAAAGAGTAGTAAAGTGTGTGGACTTGCTCGCTTTAGTATAGAATCAGACAAAATGGTAGTTGTAGAGCTTTTGCCGTTTAAAACTCTACATGAGTCGGTATGCATGATAAACATCATCATGATCATCATGATCATCATCATCTCCCTTACCCTTTGGTAAAACAACGGGTTAGTTGGTGGTGATGGTGGTAAGTGTAAAACGCTAGGAAGAGAACAAACTGCTTAACGATAATTATTTCCAGTTTTTTGTCGTTTTCCTTTTGATCATATAGAGAGGATGCTGAACAGAGGACAATATTACGCTTCAAACAGCTGCAAAAGAGAATGACAGATTTTACACGCCAAAACCGGAAAAATACTCGCAGTTCCAAGAAAGATGATGGGCGCACTTTTCTTCTCTCAGCCTTCCCACCGTTTGGGATAGCCCTCCGGCTCCGAACACAGCTCTGAACTGAACAGGCCATGTGAAACTCTTGATGTTGTGGATGCATGTAAAGTATGTGAACTTGAAGCAAACGGCTTCACGATCATCGTCATCGCCACCATACCCCCACCCCACCACCGCTGAATACACTTTTTCTTCCTGATCCGATCGCATATCAATATAAAAAAACAATGTAAGCCAGAAGCAGTACAATATTTTTCTTACTCCCGTTCCTGCTCCCATACCACCAACACCGAGCATGAGTTTTCGATTCTAAGGCATCTTCAACAAATATTATTAAAGTCACGTTGGGTTTCGAATTGCCCAGTTTGCAGAGGATCACATCTCATATAAATATATATATGTATATACTTATGTGTGGTAGGACAAAAAAAAGTCGATAAAAAAATTATGGGGTGGTGGTGTGCCTCCACCGTATAATAAGCTAAGAACGTGATGTATTTCAGGAGGCACATAGCGTATAATGTCATGACGCTTTTCACGATGTTGCCATTATAAATTAAAAAAGTCAAACTTTATGTAAAAAAACAACTTGGCGTAACTGTATTCCCTTTTGCTTGTAGTCTAAAAATGATAGGCTATTGTAGGAGCAGAGAGAGAGAGAGATGATTTTGCCAAGGTAAACTGTGTTAAGAAGAAGACGCTTCAACTTCATCTGCTTTTAATTGTTTCACATCCCGATCCAGAGACAGCAATCCGTAATGTGTGATGTGAAATGCAAATTAAGTATTATAAAATGCTAGTACGAAAATCCGTGTAAAAAAGGTAGACTCTAGAATGCATGACTAGAAACTTGAGTGCATTATTTCAGAACGAAAAATGTTTTCAGGATGTGCACGATCCATCCCACAGTTGTGACTCACGTGATGGACGTTTCCAAGCTTCTAAAAGTGTCTTGTAATGAGGAGATGAGGAGGATGATGCTATGATTCTATATTTACCCTTTAAAATTGCCCACAAACAAAAATGCTCACCAAGTGACATTGCTTCATCTTGGGCGCAGAACCAGCAGCTTTTCTACGGAAAGATATCAAAAGGAAATGCATAAATTCATTCGCTGCTCATTCAACTGTTTTCAACTGTTGAGATCAGTTTAGCCCAAGAATTTAAAAGAAAATTTAGCAAGTTTTTTTTTTGGTTTCTTCGAAGTACCGCTGGTTCTTTCCAAACAAAAGGAGGTTTCCAGAGAAACATTGTGAAGAACTTTCGGGTCATCGAAAGGTAAGAAACTTGTCTTTTATTTCTGCAACTATCCTCCCTCATCATCATTTCTGTTGCACATCTCAAAAGGATTCATCCAGTGTTTGAAACGAAAAGGTAATACATACATAAGTGTTTTACGTGACATCAAATGAATTCTGCTCCGAAAATATATAAAAAATATTTCATCCTAATCTGCCTTGCACAACTCATCCAATAGAACATTATGATGAGTATAATAATACAGGATGGGACGACACTTGTGTCAATAACCTACTGTGACACAAAAACGATCAAGTTCCACGTGGCACACAATATCAACTAGTCCACTTCATAATTCCAAATTTCACATTATATGGCAATCTCACCATGTTTTTCATAACTGAAAGTGACGACCGACCTAGTCAGTCGCGCTGCGTTGTTGTGCAATATATTAGTCGCCTTGTAGGTAGGTACGTACGTAACTTTACACACGACATAATAAGTTCCGGTGCTGGGACTACTGCCTGCCGCTTGATGGACATCAATTGCTTTGGTGATGGAAGAGCCGCTGACGTAAATCACGCTCTTCACAGTAAGTCCCAAGCATTAAACAAAGTTAACCAATTAACTATAATAAACTGGGATAAAGACGGCCAATTGAATCAATGATTCCATGTGTGCGGTAAGACAGCAACGGGGGGAAAGGTACCAACCCGAGGAGTATAACTTTGAGCCTTGTGACTAGACGATATATTTATCAGTTCAGAGGAGGGAGGATGAGTAAGAGCTGCATGATGAGTTCCATTTCCTGATAATGCTGGAAAACTATCCAGCAAGTGCGTGTGTCCCTAACACACACACACACACACCAAATTTTCATATATGATTTTCCAAGAGCTCTTGAGCATGTCCTCTTACATCAAACAAGTATAAATAGGACAGAGTCTTTCTAGTAAAGACCCACAATTGTCGCGAATATTTATTTATGGGGCATAGAATCATAAGAATACGCGAACGTACTTAGGTGCCCACTTGCCTACAGCCTTTTTTTCTGCTGGTGCTAAATCCGCTACAAGATATGGACTCCTTATTTATTGCTTAATTAGGGTAGGAAACGGAATCACTCAAGAGCATGACAAATTTCCTGCTCCTGCTGAAACGTCAAGGAAACAGGACATATCGAGGATTTTAATAATAATAATGGTTCGTAATTACGACAACAACATCGCGTCGCGGTGTGTGTTCCCGTCTGGCATATGTTAGTTGACCTAGTGCCTACCGCATATTTTTTCCCTTTAAGGATAGTAGAGTCATCACGAGAATCGAGACTATTTGCAAAAGGGTTTGGAAGAAAAGAAAGTTGTAGATATCCGTCATACTTACTTACTTTCACGTATTGGTCAATAGAAAATTGGGAATTTTGTCATTGAATTGGCCGTTATAGCAGTCGTCGTTTGGGAAACAATGACTCAGAAATTAATTCCAGGGATTTATTTTAGGAGAGGCGCGCACTTGCTAGTTTTGCGCGAATCTACGTAAAACTAGGGACACACCTATGCAAAACTGTTTCCAGGAAAATGACGCCAAAAGTCACTTGTTATAATCGTCATCAAAATAAGTAAGTATATGCATTCAGGTGGAATGCACATTATACTCATAAGCCTTTAAAAAGCATTCCAGGTATGCAAGGTTATATAAAAGCAAGAAAGACAATTGCATCAAACAAAATGAAAAGGATCCTCACTCCTATGAACTCATTTCAAGTGCTAATTAGTGTATAATCAGCAGCTGACAGCTCCACCAACTTTGCCGACTCACAGTAAAAGAAATATAAATATTAGCGAATAATAATAAATAAATAATGGGTCGCGTCACAACAAGAAATGTTGATGCAACTACGTTAAACCGAAACCCTACGCAAGCAAGTGAAAAACCCCCTACTTTTTCCGACTAATGCTACCGTGAAAACGGTACGGCAAACAGAATCTTTTTTTTTGTTATGCATATTATTGTTCATATAATAGAGATGAACGCACCTGGCTCAGCAAAATCTTATAAGAACCTACATCCTTAAGATAGAAATGATGTATGTCGTCGTAATGTGTTCCACTGACGATGAGCTATGAGATGATGATGGAAGCTATTGTAAAAAGCTTTCTGCTATAGCCAGCATACGTATCAGGAGGAGGATTTGAGACAATTGACAGTGCAAATAGTAGCTGGTCGCTTCACAGTAACAGCTACAGAGAGGAGAGAGAGAGAGACAGAGACAGAGCCAGGCTTCTAGAGTTTAACTCCAACACTGGCTCTCTTGGTCACTAAAAATAGCTTTGTAAGTAGGTACAATGTCATTGGGAGATGCACCCGAGAATCCGTAGGCGTGTCAATATGACGCAGTACTGGGAACAACATATTATATAGAGAATCTGAGGATATGGAGGAGATGTGTACCGGACAGGAGAGCATCAGCGAGAGAGTGAGACGGTAATTAAGAGTGACATACGGCACGCTATGAAAACGCAAGTGTCAGCAGCGTCAGCGTCATCCACCAGAAGAGCCAGGCTTTGCCATGACTTACTGCATTTCTGAATATCATGCCGTGCGTAATGTTTTTTTGTACACGCACACTTTTCCCCTTCTTGCCTCCTTCCCAAGTTCATTATATTTGCACTTTGCATATATTGATTATTATTTGCACGTTGTATTCTAACGTTGTAATAAAACAATGTGTAATCGTATGTCACTTTATAGCGTAGTACGTATAATGAGCGGAATAATGAACCGGACATGAGAGTCCGTTTGTGAAATATTAGCGCTGACGGAACTCCTCAACTCATCTCCAGCCAATAACACTTTTCAAGAAAAAAAATCATACACAGGTCAACAACAACAACAATGCTTAGGCGGACGTCATGTATCAGGTATGCCTTAATCATGTAAACAGGTAAATATAGGTAGATACCTATATATGTACGAATACGTGTCGTCGTACACTTGGAGTATTCACATCACACAGCAAAAAGTGTGAGCTCCTCAGGTGAACGATTTCAAAGTTCGTTTTATTTTTATTTTTGGGCATGATATTTGCCCGGTACCAATTTTAGCCTCCCTTCCCGGAACTTGTCTCTCTTATAAAATAATATAATTATGCCATACACATTTTAAAGCTGTTCCGATCCATGCGTTATATTTCCTTTACAGTTAATGAGCGACCGCGACCAAACAATTACTCGGAATTTGTAGCATAGGTATTCTTACGAAATGCGTATTATCAGTAGAATCAATAGCAACTGTAACAGTACACTCGAACTCTGAGTTTTTTTTTTGAACCACCTTTGTGGTTTCTCCAAGGACTGTAATGGCAATGGCATCATTTTTTGTTTTTGCCCCGACGCACGGACTTTTCCGTTAGGCAGTGATATCATATATCAATTTCATATTCAGGAAATGACATAACGTGGACGCAAGGGATGGGATTACCTCTATCGGAACGGAGCCACCAGTACCACCATATTGGCGAAAATAATAATCAAAATTAAACGAGTGCTAAACATTTGTGCACCGATGCTGTCATCATCGTCTGCTGTGTACGTGTGTGTAACATTGCTGTAGAATCAAAACTGTCGCAAACGTCGCAATATAGCAAAAGTGAGAATACAGGTTCCACGAAATATGTCCATAGTTTTTCCCATGATGAACTCATTCATTGTTGCAAATTAAACATCAGACTTTAGCAATGAGCTAAACCAAAGGTCAGTCCGGTGTTACAAAACAAAACGCGGAAGACAGATCACACTTTTTTTTACATGGCTCTCCTCTGCAAAGTTTTATGCTTTGGCAGAGGAGGGGAATCACTGCCGGTGCCGATGATGACAGGTATCGATGACCGAGGAGGAGCAAGGTGACCAGGGAACTGCTGTATAGTTGCCTCACTCTAATTAAGCGTCCAATAAAATGCTTCCAAGGGTTAATACCGATTAACATGTAGACTTCAAAAGAGTGGGGGATGATGTCAGACTCTCTCTCTCTCTCTCTCTCTCTCTAGCTCTAGCAGCCACATTTCCTGAGACCAGTTGCAGCCGGAAACAAAAAATTGTTCCATGATAACATATATGCTCTTTAAAGACTCATTATAAATTATGTAGCCAGAGAAACCACCTACCGCACATTGCTCCATCAAGTTATCTCTATATACCTACATAAATACATATCCATATAGTGGCAAAAAGTGTGGACATTGTACCGCATGCCGACTAACAAGACGACAAAAAGACTGCGCATGCATTATTAAATTATAATAGCAGCCCCAAAAAAAGTAAAAAGAGTCGACAGCGTGTGGGAATTAGCTATTTAGCATTTGAAAGCTTTTCATAAACAAGTACTAAATAAACACGCTGTCGATGAGTTCATAAAGAGGAGCCAGCCAGCAGCAGGCCGCTATATAGATAGATGATGATGATCTTATCTAGAGCAAACAATATTTACAATCGTGTGTGATGTGATGTAACTGTAAATCATTTTAGCACACACGTGTGTAAGCCGACCAGAGGAGAGTTGATAGATTAAATACGCTAAAAATTATCACAACCTTTAGGCTTTTGGGCATCGGTATAATTATGGCCCCGTTGATGATTACATATTGAAATTGGTAGGTGAAGTCATGCAACTAAACTGGAGTGTATTGTTGGGATTGAATTGAAAGGTTCACCTGTCCTCTCAGATTAGACCAGTGTGCAGTGCACCACCTCGCTACTCCTCTCTTTCTTTTTCTTTTTTTTTTCGCAAAAGGAGTAGTTGTAATTGTAAGACGTAGAGGACGAGAAGAAGGGAGAGCATCATCATCATCATTACACAGATGCAGTTTTTCCTTTCTTTACCTCCGCGGACATCTGTCTCTACTCTGAATGACATAATGGTGTGTTTATGACACTATGCTTGTAAGATGAGATGAGTACGTGATACTGGCACGCCGTGTAATGAAAAAAAGGGTGATGATCTTGATGATCATGATGATGAGAGGAGACGCTCCTAAAACCAGGCTATTCGATCATGACATAATTTTAACCAAAATAATTCAAATCCTCTAATTACCACTTTGCAACTTACACTTACCCTCGAAAGAAGAAGATAACATTAAATTTGCCAACAAGCTTTATAACTAGCTAGATAACCAGACCACCTTTTCTAAATTAGAGCTATACAACTCAGAGAGCTGTGTCGGTGGTGGTGTGGCAAGTGGCATTCTTGACTGATGTCTACCTTTCAAATGACCTCGAGAATCAAAGACAATATATATAATATGTATGTATATTTTTGAGACAGATCAATTTAAAGTGCCGACGTGCCGGAACTGTCAGAGTTTAATAAACAAGTTTGGGAAAAAAGGATAAAAATACACGTGATGTGAAACAATTAGAGGAAGAAAAAAAAACTTTTACCTATATTATCCCCGTGGCCCATCTCCGCCAGAGCTTTCAAAAGATCGGGAGAAATGATTGAGGGAATTCCTTTAAGACCCATGATGATATGAATGAAAGTTTAATAAAACTGTAAAACAAAAAAAAAACGTAATTCAGGTTCCTTTTTAGCACTCGTCTCCTCCCTCCTCTCCTTTAATTGATTTCATGCAATTACTCTATTACTCTTATTATACTGAATCTAAAAAATGCAAGAGCAATTTGCCAACTCAACCAATCAACCAAACCACCTGTTCCTAAAAAATCCCGAAAAAAAAAATTTCCTCGCTCACTAAAACCCAATCAACAACCACTCGTCACATCCAACATCACAGAGGTCGTATGCCACTTGTAAAACGTCACATTATTACCCAATTATGAATTATTATCATACGCATAATATGTGATGATGATGATAAGATAAACAAGTTCCTCATGGACTTACAACAACAGAATCCACAACCACTTTATGTAATCCCATATTATATAATACTATATAGGTAAGCTAGACTTGCTAGACCATCCGGACTAACTACGACCCACCCACAACCTAATATATATACCAAATTCGCAATTCTCAGCAAAGTTATATATAAAGAAACAAATTGCAACATGTTCCGTTTTTCTAGCTAACCCAAACCAAACTGAAAAAAACAATGAAATCCTCGCATACATTTTTTTTTTGACATTCATTAAATAATATTCTCCTATCCTCACCACCTCCAATCCAACCTCAATAATACTTGCAATAAAAAAAAAACTATGGTCACTAGATCTTTGGACAAGTAAGTATAGTTGCTCATCATTCATCATCATTGATCAACATGATGATGATGATGATGATGATGATGATGATGATGATGATGATGATGATGATGATGATGAAACTATGAAATCAAACGGTTCACGGTCCACACTACTCCACACTTATTAATTCTCGGAAACTTTTGGGAGAGGAGATTTATTTCAACCAAACCAAGCCGAAAAAAAAAGAAGAGCCCAGCTTCTCAGAGAAATATTTCTCTGTCCAAAAAATCAGACACCCTCCCTCTTTTTCTCATTGCAAACCCACAAAACAAAACAAACAAAAGCATAATAATATTATTACATACCTGAGCTGATCAAAACTGACTTGCAGTCAGTTAAATTGTAAGGAAGAGCGAAGGGAATGAAAAATGGAAAAATAAAGTTTCTGGAAAAGAGGCAGAGAGAAATGAGATGAGGAGACTTTTATTTTTTTTTTTGCAAAAATATTTATAAGTGTATAATAAGAATAAGAAAGTTTATAAGAAACCCGTTTTGCACTGCTGCTGACAAGTAGCAATCTTGAAGGCAGGCAGCTGGAACAGCTCTGGCGCCAAAAACGCTCAAAGCCATAGTCGGAAAATAAGGGCAGGCAGAGCAGAGCACATTGCTCTCACTCACACACATGAACAGAGTCAAGTCAGTCATGTCATCTCATGCATCATGCTGCATCCTCATCCTCCATCGGAAATGTTACCACCACCAACTGGGCAAAAAAAATATGAAGCTCTACTCCAAAAATGCATATTATATAACATGTAACTCAACTCCAACTCCCTCCACATACACCTCCAAGAAAAGTTATATAATAAATAATACATGCTTTATTATTATTATTATACAATATCTTCTTCTGTCGGTGTGGTCAGTGGTCAGTCATTACTCTCTGGCTGTTACAGTTAAAAAGATGATGATGATGATGACTTTTTTTGAGGTAGCATTTTTTTGCATTATTTAACGGCAGATCAAAAATCTTTAAGATGAAGAGCTGTGGCTACTTGGAATGGCTAATTTTGAGGAAAAACTAATTACTGGAAAAAATGGGCTCAAGAGCGTTTTTCTCTCGAGTCAAAGACTCACTACAAGGACATTATATTAGATGAGATGAGAGGATGAGTGTGAAGTGCTTTTGACATTGACATTGGCCAGGGATTTTGACCTTTTATTATAAAGGAACGAATGGAAACAAGGAAAAAAATTAAGTAAGTTGAATGGGATCTATCTGTGCTGACTTTTTTGGGGGAAGATTGGTGGCCCCTGGCCCTGGAGCGGTATCCCAGAACCCGGCTGGGATTATGCTATTTTTTCATCACTATCAACTGAAAAATGATATGAAACGGGGAGTTTTTTTAGGTTGAGGTTGATGGGAATTAGGAGAGAATTTGGGTTTTCGAAAATCGTACGATGATATGATGATGCTATGTGATGCAAAGTTGAGTCGAGGTTGAAACAAAGGGAAAAATAGTGGAGCAAGCGAAAGGGTTAATGAAAGAGTATATATATATATCAAAGGAGATGAGATGTGTATAGCGTTTTGTATTTTAAATGGTCATATCAATCAGACACACATTTTTATTTAGGATATTATAGGATTTTTAGTGCAAGAGCTCTCCTTTTTTCGCTTTTGCAATCCTGCCGTCGTATTGCCATTTGAATTAAAAACGAAACATACGATACGACGTAAGTATATAGAGGATGAACCGGGAGGAGGTTGGACTATATTTTAGTAAGGAATGGGAAAAAAATTCTTTAGAGGCGCCTTTCCTATTTAGAATCAAGGCGTTTTAACATGAATTAATACCTTTGCAGACAGATATTGATCTTGATTCATCCGACAAAACATATATTCGGCGGCCAAACTAGCCACCCCATATAAATGTGAATAGGTATATATATGACCACCCCCTCATCATTATCAGCTTTGTCCAGTAATTATATTACTTCACATTCTTATATAATCAACAAGGATGGGAATAATCGGAGGATGGAAGATGATGGAATGGTTTAGAGGTGAAGAGGAAAAATGGCAAAAGGGAGTAGTAGTATTTTACATGCATTGGGTGGTGTACACTGTGAGGAGAGGAGAGAGAAGGTTTTGGTAAATCCGAAGATATATAATATATGTCGGCAGGAGCGACGGGGACGGGGCAGAGTCTTGGGAAATATTTCTCGGAACTGATTGAGATGACTGCAGTTCAGTTGGCTGCTGCACTACACTCCTATGAAGTCAATGTGTGTTTCCTGGCATTTTCATATATATTATTATTAATTCCTGGTCGATCTCGGCGCTCCTCAGTCAGGAGAGAACGCAAAGCTCTTTTTTTTAGTCTGTATCACTGGCCATCATCACATCACTCTTTTTTGCAAGTTATCTCGCTCCGCTGCTACTAGAAGTGCAGTAAGATAGCCCGAGTAAAAGCAGTTTTTCCCCCTTATTTCGTGTCCTAGTCCCGGCGTCGTCGGCCCAAATGCAAATTCATGGAAAAGATGTTGCATTTAGTAGCTCTGTCCGTAGCACCACCACCACGGCAAGAAA
This sequence comes from Dicranocentrus wangi, assembly GCA_036850665.1. Lineage (NCBI taxonomy): Eukaryota > Metazoa > Arthropoda > Collembola > Entomobryomorpha > Entomobryidae > Dicranocentrus > Dicranocentrus wangi. The sequence continues at coordinate 9,197 of JAANSN010001402.1, read as the reverse complement.
TATATATTCATGTTGATGATGATGATGATGGTGATCATGATCACATAAGACTAGATTGCTCAGGTACCTACGGACTCCCTTATTATGTAAATCATGCATACTTACCGTGCATGGCATCGTTTAAGCAAGCGCTCTGTTGGCTTGGCTGACGAGGATGGCCACGACGAGCGACGGCACAGGACTAGGCATAACACATTCCTGCTCAAGTTCTGTGAATCTTCTTGGGAGTATTGATTACCATAATATTAATGATTGATATTCGTCATTTGTTTGGTGGACCGTAGTAGTAATTTTTGCAAAACGAGTAGTTCGTGGAGGAGGGATAGATATATAAATACAGGTATATATGCAACGGAGAATCAAAACATGTGGAATTGGGTACATATTATGTAATGTACGTACGGCAGGCAGGAGGAGGAAGAGCTACCTAATGAAATGCAAAATTTTCATACATTTTATTCCTTGATGATGTACTACTTCCATAAGGATGGTTTCGTGTATTGCTGTATACCTGTTCTCCCCTTAACATAGGCATATTATTGTAGGCAACTCGTGGTGGTGTTCCTGTTACCAGCCACTTTTCACACTGCCCCTGGTCACCTCAAGTGCGTTGACGGGGTGGTTGCTTATATGATGATGCAGGTCCTTTTCTGGAAGCCATAAACCAATGCAATTTCTCGTATCCATCCACTCATTCGAAAGAATTCATGCGTGTGTATAAGTAAGTGCAGAATGTTTTCTGCGTTTTTTTTCAAGGTGTCTCTATGCACCACTCATTTCTTTGTTATTATTAGCCGGCTATTACTGAGAACGCTCATGTCCCAAACTTATTTATTACTCTAATTAAATGGTACACTTGCTCGCGAGGCAGGTTGTTGTATATATAGTGAAAGCCACCCAACCGCTATAGATCCACTCCTACACCATGCACTATTTTGATTATTTCTTTGAAATTCTCGTAATTTGCAAGCTGTAAGTCAGCAGAAGCAGAAGCACCCGACAGGCAGGCGAGGCAGGCGGGAGGACTCTGGCACAGTGGCTCTCTGGTCATGTCATACCTACAACTATATAACTCCTCGTGTTAAATGAAGCCGAGCTAGGTATTCTAACTTGCGAAACCAAACGTCTTGTTCCCGTCGTCGTGGTCTTCTCCTCTTCTACTCAAAATATGTGCACAGGGTATATGGACTACTCCATGAATGGATGCAGTTTCGCTGAACTCATGAATTACACGAAAAAGTACCAACTAAAAAAGCTAGACCTCTATACACACCATGTAGTTACAAGTGACAGGTTAATGAAATCTTTTACTCTTTTCACGCTTTTGTTTCTTTCTCTCTCTCTCTCTCTCGTGTCATGATCAATCCATGCCCTATTCCGTTGTAGTTTAGTTTGGGTCCTTCTTGCTGTTTTTTTAATCAGTATTCCGTCGTCAGTCAACACAAACACACATATTAGTAGTAGGATGTATCCATACATACATCTTCTTGATCACCTACTTAATTTACTGGTTGATTGGAGCCTTTTTTCCCTGTTGGGCTCACCCGACCAGCTTTATTCGTAGACAATTTATTTTTTCCTTTTTTTTTATCATGTCTCATGCTCATCTTTCCAAAAAAAACCCTCGTCTTGTATACCGTTGTAGGTTAAACAATTTTTTTTGGTTTCCTTGTACCACGTTAAATATGATGATAGACTGAAGATGTAAAAGATGTTGCTGGAATTCATATATATTATATTATTATGGAAGGACAAGTAGGAAAAAAGGAATGATCTGTTTTTGTGCGTGTACCATCATATCCCCATTCATCTTGAACCTAGTCTTAAGCCACAAATCTCATTTACTTATATACACGGTTTTGACAAAATTGCATCGTTATCGTTACCTTTTTCATTTTAAGGGGAATATGCAATCAATGGTTTTGCGTATTAACCTTTTAGCCTGTATCCAGCCAGCTCTGCACGCATATTATGTATTATGGTTCTCCGTCTGTGTTTTTGCTTATTTTGACCGAAATGCCCTTGCCTTCCGCAACTCTCCAGACAACCGGCCACTCGGCCAGCCAAATTGGTAAATCAGGGTTTTTGAGGAAAGAAAGAAAGACGGAAAAGGTTTTGAGGAGTGGAGGAGGAGGCATGAACGAACGAAACGAACTACACTCCGTTGTTGTATTTTTTACCAGGCTTTATTATGCACTCATAAAACCCTTTTTTACGCACATGAAGCACGCACTCGCCGACAACTTGTTCTGCCACACAGTTTTGTGCTGTGCTGCACACAACCAACCAGCAAATAATAATAATAATAGCTTCCCCTTACGAATCCCATATCTTGACCCTAATCTTTTTTTATATGCTGATTAGCTGCTATTTGTAGGCGTTTACAAATCAGCAGCAGCAGTGAGCAAGTTTGCAGTGTTCCCTAGAAGCGTAATCTAAGCTTTAGTTCGTCCGAATTCGCCTTGAGTTGAGTCATATTATATTATGGGATATATTATGCTATATACTTAAGATGCGTTGTGATCGTGTGGCCTTTTTTATATATAAGGAGAGCCAAACAAACTGCACGGACAGGTTCTGCATTCTCCGACGACGACGCTCTTTATAGTTTGCTGTGAAAACTCCTTTATTAGAATTTATCGAGTCATTACACCAGTTTTTCCGCAGCTGATTTTCTGAATCATTCCGAATTCAACTTATTCCGGTGCCGGTCAGTCAGGCCTTCGGATTTGGAAGTAAGTAAGTAAGTATGTTGATGAAGTGGATGACTGCATGTGTTGCATGTTCTCACTCACTCACGATCAGTGTGTGTTGTGAATTGTGATGGACGACTTCCAAGGCTGAATGAGAACGGCGAACCCGTCGTCGTCGTCGTCGTCTCTTGCCCTGGCCCCAACTTGACTTGTATTCAAACAAAAAGAGAAAGATGGATTATGCATGAATTATTTGTCTAATTCTCAGGAATCGATGCGGAACTTAATAAATGGCAAAAAGTAGCCAGAAAAATGGCTTAAGCACGCCTTCGCAGAAATTGAAAGTATCAGATAGCCCCGCGCCTTTAAAACTACAAATTCATTCATCATCATCATCATATTTCTCAAACATTTAATAATTTAGCTGGCGATGGCGAAAACTTTAAGACGGATTTAATGCCAACTTGTGAGCTTTTTTTATTTAGCTCATTTAAATAAACTTCAACTTCCCAATCAAAATTAACAGTCGCTTACCTTTGCTAATAGCATAAGATGTCCAGAGAAGAAGACTTATTATTAGCATACACTTTTTTAAGTCTCGTATGCATGGCTTTAGATTGTTCTGGAGGTTTAATCCGGGATTGTTGCTGCATTGTGAAAAGTTGCTTCTTCACAAAACACCACCGCTCAATAATGACGTAAAATCACCAATGAAATTTAATGATAAGATAAAAGAATCACGTAAATGAACCGTCGTCGTCGCACAGCTCACAAGGTTGCATTCAATAATGTTTATAACATTTAGTGTACAAGGAAATCCTGGAACAAAAGTTGAAAGTATTGACGTCTGTCCTCCTCCCTTATCGTAAATATGCAAAAAAGTGAGGTGCGATGCGTGATATTATTAGCTAGAAAAGAGGAAATTGAATTGAGTTGGCAAAGCCTACTTTTGTTTGTTTCATTCAACAACAAAAATACACAACAAACCTAGCTACGCAATACGGAACATGAACGTCAAATGGTCAATTGCGCCTTTTTCCATACCGAACTGATTGTGAGTGAAATGGCTGAATTTCTTCGCCTGACTGAAGCCTGTTAGTTCTTGTATTTCCTGTCGGAACCGGCGAAGGAAATATCCGATCCAAAGGAAGATCCGAAAGAATCTACAGCGAAGATGAGACATCTTCTGATCCATGCATTGCATATTATTGCATCACATCATCATGAGTGGCATGATACATGACTCTGGCAGTAGGGCCCATGCGGCCAAGCGTACTTACACGGGCTCGAGCATCTCTCCCTGACATTCCCTCCGACGCTGTGTTTGCTTCCCTCCAATTATCCAGAATCCGCGAAGGGGGCTGCACTTGAACCACTAGATGTATGATGCAATTTTGTATACCTACTTACTGCCCGCCCCTGTTACCGACTTTCAACTTTTTCAGCCATAGCAACAACATCTCTGCTAGTTAAAGATAAATGAATAAATAATTATGAAATTAGCTGAGTAGTGTTTACATAGACACGGTTGACCGTACAAGTTTAATGGCAATTATTTTCATTTACCAATGTCAAGTTTATACCACAGCAAATAGTTACAATTAGTCAGGACATTTAAGATTTATTCGGCGATTTGTTCTGTCAATTTGTATTTTAATGCTTTCCATACAGTCAGTACCTTTAAAAATATTATTCAGCTTTCTAGAAAATAGTAGTCAGTCAGGTATCTCTAGTAAAGTATTTAGAACGGTCAGTGGTGGTGGGTGGGAGTGCGATTAGCATTTCATTTCTGGCTTGTCAATCGAAGTAAGATTCTCGAACCAACCTGCTCCCTTCAACAACAGTCTCCCAATTATGGATGGAATGGATGGATTTGCCAAAAAATGTGTTTCACTTGAAGTACCTCTTCTGATCATTGACGAGAAAGGACACGCTTTTTATCAGCACAGGTGCTCGTCCTGCACCTCGGGTACGATTCTTGACGATTCAAATATGCTTTTAACTTATCATTTTTAAGTGGAAGTAGACTTGCGCTTTTTTAGCATTCCCTCATTAATTTTTTTGGAGATTTGACTACGGCACACACTAATTAATTAAATGTCTCACTCAGTCATTCTGCATATCTCGTCCTTCTTGGCGCGCCGGACCTGGTACATTTACTACTACGTATTATTGAAAGTTTCGTGGAATATTATGTTTCGGTAGAAAAATTACGCATCACTTCGACGGGACGGTTGAAGGTTAAGAAAATACATGAAAAACCTTTGCAAACTACCCATAATATTCTTGTAGTAATAGTGGCAAATGGTAAATTACAACATGACACACGACGATTGAAACTACAATATAACATAATAATAATCTTCTTGAGTGTAACATACCCCTTTTAATACTTATCAGCTTCAATCATTTTTCATGAAAAAACTAAAAGGCTTTTACTTCGTAAGGTAGTCTGTATCTCTGTGTCGCTGTATCAGCAGAGCTGACAATGCAATCAACATTTACTTATGTACATTTATTCATCCAATCCGGCCTAATTTCTTGTCTCACCCAGTCATAAATCCATCAATTCATGTTTTACAAGGTTTTTTGAAAGGGTTTGACAGTGCCAGCATGTAAACTATACGTAAGATTGCTTTCATAAATAATTTTTTCCTCCTGCTCCTACTGTAGACCCACACGCCTTGTTCACATGTCTTGGGAGTTGGGATAAGAAGGGGAAGAAGAGGATGATTTTTATTGCATGTGTGTGTACGTGAGAAGCTACTTGGGTGTCAGGTTAATTCCAGTTTCTTTCTTTTTTTTTAAATCAAATAATTTTTGAAGGGAACTATTTTTCCTAGAGTCCTTTTTTACACCTTTCCTCAAGTACTGTGCATATAGGTTGCTTGAGCTTGCCTTTGCCTTCTTGTAGGAGGTTTTTCCGTTACAATTCCAATTCCATCCCAAGTCCCTATTGTAAGAGAGGGGATTTGAGGGTATTTCGATCAGTTTGTGCGTCACCAGCATCTATTTATAACCGGCTAGTCAGCATTGTGTGAGGGAATGATGAGCCGAGTTTGGGACTCGACCGGAAGTACATAAAAGCATAAGGATTATAGAATTCCCAGTTTGTTTCGAACCAGGATTAAACCTAAAACATATAGATTTCTTTAAGTCTCACAAAATCAGTTTTTTCTAGAAAAAAAATATGCAGCACTTGGCTGCACAGGATGGAGGAACACTTCGAATATATTTTTTTCTAAGTATCAAAGTCCATGTCCCCTTCAAAAAAAATTATTATAATGATTTTATTACTTCCCTGTTTTCCCACCTCGAATTTCTCTCTCTCTCCCTCTCAATCTTCAAATTCACTCGGAAAAGGGATTCACTCATGTAACCCTTTTTTCCCACATATTTTCGATTTATTCATTGCCCATCATCTTGCGATATAACCCTTTCATAACAAATATGCAAATGGCATGTTATGTTGTTAATGCATACTCGAACACAAATCACTTGTTACTGAAAAAATTCAGATTGTAATAAAAGTGGCCCTAGACCAATTTAATCATGTGTGACCATTCTTTTTTTTATAAACGAAAGTTTGCCCACTGGTTTTGGGTGGTATTCCCTGAAACAAGGTTGAAAATGTCGTTTTCCACTCTTGTTTGTAACGTCATTACAAAAAAAGGGTTCGGTTCGGATCCCTTCTTGGTCAGCATAGCTCGAAATCGCTCAAGAAAAACGTTCCTCTAAAAAAAGGCAGTTACGCGAGCAAGCAAATAAATCGTCTCAATCTGCTGCTGCTGGTTGGCATGCTAAATGGGATTATAGATATTTACGTGTGTATTTTGGGCTGAAAGGGTTGAAAAGGATTTCCTCATTTTTCACCGTCCTCTAACAAAGGTGTCATCCATCCCTACAACTTCATAAAAAAATCGACAGTTAGCCAGTGGAGCTCTTCTTCTGTAGAGAGTAGAGTGCCACGATGATGAGGTGTGTTTGCTTTCGGTATTATTCTCGTTCAAACGAGAGAATGCCCACAAGGTGTGTACACTCCTTTTGCTCAACTGATGATGCTCCACAATACAACTAGAGAGAGAGAGAGAGAGAGGAGAGAGAGAGAGAGAGAGAGAGAGAGAGAGAGGCTTGCCAACCCTAGTTTTATTTTCTTCAAACCCCCAAAAAATCTACATAATATTTAGTATGCATGCACACAAGAAGTAAGTTTTCAGGGGATGGATGGCATGATGAATGAAAGAGCAAAGTACATGTGTAATTATTATTGTATTTGGTAGATGGTCTGCTGTTAAAAACCTGCACTCCACACAGGTCCCTTTTTTTGGGTCCGCTCGCACTTGATAAGTTATAAAGTAAAAGGACTGAGCACTTAGCACCTTTCATCCTTTTTATACCTTTTTTCCCCTTGATATATTCCCTTTTTTCATTCAACAATGGGAAAAAAGTGTTCCTTTGCGCTCCTGGACCTTACAGACAACAAGGGTGAACTAATCGAGGGATGATGATGATGATTATTCTTAAATTAAAAAGGCAGTCAGAGTTTTTCGACTGATATGGTGAATTGTTGGAGGAAGGAGGTTTTTGGTCTCCTTTGACTGACCATTTGTGACGTTTCGCTACACAGTTTTCTAGGTAATAAGGCACCTAGGCCCTATTGTTTCCATCCTCCATTGACGTATTGGAATGCGGTCGGCCAGACACCAGGAATTCCAAATATGCACGTGATTGTATAATTCACATTTTTTTTCGTAACTTGCCGAAAAAAAAGGATAATAATAAGTGGAAGCGGAAAATTCAGCTGTATTATTGACAGGCAGGCCTTCCGAGACCCTTTATACACATTTTCAGCTAATTTTACCTTTTAACCCCCACAGATTCTTTTTTATTTAGAGGTGCCTTAAAATTAGAATTGACATTTGGAGGAGGCGTGTGCATCAATTGCGTTCCTAGGAATAAAAAAAAAATTTGCTTTCACTTATTCCGCCGAATGAGCTCATCACCACCGTCTCCCTTCCTTCCAGTAGGCCAAAGACCGACTAGTATTTTCATAGAGGGTACTAAAATCCATTCATTCCTTCATTCATTCATTCTCTGCTGAGCCAGTTTTCGGAAAGGAAAACAAAAATGTAAAATGCTTGATTCTACATTTTGACTCTTGTTGAGGGAAAAACGTATGACAAACGCAAGTTGGTGGGGACACGGCCATAAACGTATTTCGACCTTACTACTACAAATACAAATCCATCATTATTCTACGTACTACTCTCCAAAATTCCACGACAGAAATATGAAAATATATGTGTTAAGGTTTCAAGAGCAGAGAGAGGACGCGAGAGAGGTAGGTGGTTGCTAACAGGTGGTTTCACAATTTTATTTCGCCGACAAAAACAATGTATCCCAAAAAAAGCGCAAGGGATTACCATGAAATTCACTTTCAAGTCTTACTGGCTAATGGACATTGTTTGCATTGCATCCATCCATTCGTTGCATTTTGATTTCATATCATTCATACGCATTCTGAATTAAAATCATTTAGGTTTTGTTGTCTTTGTGACAACTTATTGTCATCAAATATTTGGTATTGGCACGCAACGCAAATATGGGATAGGTGCGGCATTTTAATTTATTTTTTTTTGTTTTATCACAGTTTAAATATTTGCTTAGTGATGTGATGATGAGCAGACTCTCTTGAAATGTGAAGCATCCAGGGCATTTATTAGTTCTTTAGGGCTTGCTAGAAAAAAATCCATTAAATCTTGTTTTTTGGGGCAGAAATATTTTGAAAAATGATCTAAAGTGGATTGAATGAATCTCTTGTTTTTTATGACATGTTTGCTCATCAAGTTGTTATGCGAAACGGGAAAAATGCATGTTGAAAAAGGGTGGATGATGATGATGATGCTGATGATGCTGATGTAAGATAATCGCAATGCTAAATGCTTATGTCACCAGGAATGCATTCCGCATGTTGGTTTCACACTGCATATGAGTTGCAAAAAAAGAATGCTAAAAAACAAGAGCTATATAGGAGTCGGTTGTCGGTTTATCAAACAAGAGAGAGAGAGAGATATAATCAATCACACCGAGTTAACACTCGATTGTCAGTTTTCGCTTGCTACCTAGTAAAGTTTGATTAACAGCTTGGTCATTCATTCATTCATTGTTCCGCTAACAGGGAAAGTACATCTCACTCAGACCACAGTAACGTGACCATTATACTCTTGTTATCAGCGTGTGCGAGACTGCTGATATCTGTTACGGATCTTCCGTTTCGCGAGAATTCTTCAGAGTAAATCTGGGAATGTGCAATCTAAATAAAAATGTTTAAACTGCAGCAACGCGTCGTAATGACCTCTAACTCAAATAACTCAAAACCGTCAAGTATTACTATTACATTTGTTTTTTTACTGATTGACTAAGTTTACTTCCGATCCGGGCTTCCGTTTTTCTGGGTAATTCCAACATTTTTCCAAGTTGTACATCATAACGAACACGCGGGCG